>VZDJ01007747.1:4546606-4691742 GCA_008694505.1 Cyanoderma ruficeps | reverse complement strand
GGGGGGGGGGGGATTTGAAATTCTGCCAAAAGCACCAGTTCTCAGGCTGTGGTGCTCACCTGTAGTTTACTCCAGAAGTTGCATGGTCTTGGTCTTACTCACAGTGCTGAGATCTTGTATCAGTCACCAAGAGGCTGTTAAGATTCATCCTCTCCCACCAGCAAGTCTCAAGTTTTTTTACTTTCCTTACTTCACGTACCTTTAAACAGGCTGGTGAGCAGGCATGAGCATTTCTTAATGCATCATGAAAGACAAAGATTCGTTTCCACGCAGACACCTAAGCCCCCGGGGAAACGCACATCACTCACGCGATGAATAACTCTAACACAGACTTTAAACGGTTCTCAACCCCAGCCTCATCTCTTAGTGTGCTACACTGCCTGTGCCATGCCCTCCATGTGCCCCTCACTCCCCTCCTCTCACGTAAAATTCGGGAATTTACGGGAATTCTCACGGCACGGACGCCGGCCAGCAGGGAACGGCCCCCGGCCGCGCGCCCGCCGCGAAGCCTCTGGCGCCACCCAGCGGCGGCGTGGGCCGGGCGGGCCGTGAGGGGCGGGCTGCGGGCCGCCAGCCCTGCGCCCCCATGAAACAACATTTCCTCGGCAGCACCTCCCCAGAGAGCGGGCAGCAGCCCATTTGGGGGCGTTTATACCCCGGGAGCAAAGCCCAGGGCCAGCTGGAATGGAGCTCGGCTGCAGCACACTGCCACACCCCCTTTGCTAATTAAGCAATTGGCCAGGCTTTCCTCTCCCCTAAACGAGCAGGAGGAAAAAAAAACCTACAAGTGCTCTCTAAAGAGCTCCGTCATTGCCATCTGCTCGCCGGTAGCAATGCGGAGTGGCCGCCTCTGCTGGCTTGTTGTTACCTTTCTCATCGCCGAGGCTGCAGCCGCCCATCAGGGCTGGCCCGGGCAGCCGTGAAGGGCGCAAGCTGCGGAGTTTACATGTTGCTAAGCATAAAGCAGCCAAAACGAGTTTTCTCAGCTTTCCCTTCTGTCAGAAATTCATTTGGGGAAATTTCATTTGCTCATTCTGAGCAACAATTTGTTGGGGAAAAATGTTTTTATTTTAGTTCTAGCACTCAACCCAAATTTGACAAAGTTTAAGGCAGCCCCTCCTCTGCCGTCAGCTGTGAAAGCTAAGCCTGCAAATTTGATATATAATTTTTCAAAATGCAATTTTTTTCTAAGAATTGCTGCCAAAGCTTAGTGGTAGGACCACACTGAAGTGAGTGCAACAAAAAGATGCAGTAATATCTTCAGATGACCTTGGATGCATTGCCTCTTTCAACCACTTAAGTGATATAATGAGTTAAATGAAAGCATGTGTCAAGTTTTTTTGTATTACAGAGCTGCTGCTTACAGTAGGTGAGCTAACTCAGTATTTAATGTAATGTGTCAACCTCTTGACTCTCAACATCTGAAAAAACTAAGCTATAAATTCCAATAATGACTAATCTGCAGACTTCAAACTTGGTCTGAATTGGCTCCTGTTCTCTGTCTTTTCTACCCAAAAAGCACACCCCTTGCTCAATCTCTTCCTGGAGTATCCTAAGTCCCTGTGCTGCTTCCCCACCTGCAGCACCAGTAAGCCAAACCCTTCCTTCCTCCCCTTATCTCTCCCTACCTCTATATACTTCCATCATCTCATGCTACAATATCACTTTGGCGTAGTTTTGTTTATGTCTTGTTTTGATAGCAATGAACTGATCATTATTCTCAGGGAAGACACCATCTCAGTGTTTCACAGTTGCTTTGTGTTGTACATCCTGTAACTTTTATTACAGGGGGTTTTTTGTTACTTGCAAAGTGATCTGATCATCTAATTGCATCATTTTCTTCAGGCCTTCGCAAAGCCTTTGGCTTTTTAGAATCTTCTTTCTAAATCCTGAAAACAGCATTTTTCTTAGCATTTCTATTTAATACTTGCCTTTTGAACTCTACAAGCATCTTTCTTCTGAAGAGGGAAATTCAATTACATGCTGTAGAGCAGCCTGCCCTCATCCATCTGAAGGGACAACGCCTACTGTGGTATCTAAGGAGCATTTTTTGAAAAGCTACTTTTCTACTGGCTTACTGGGTCAATGACCCAACAACAACTGGCAAAGGAGCTGTTTATCAGGTCTCTCCCTTGCAAATTGCTGTTAATGGGCACACATACCTTGTACCCACATGAAACTTTGCTTGGTGGGCTGTGTGGGTGGACCTGAGCCTGCATTCCTGCAAATACTTGAGGGCACAAGTAGTCACATCCTTACAGTTAAATGTTGTATTAAGACACATTTGAGAAAAGTGTACATTTCAGCTGATTTTTCATCTCAGTTTTACACTCCTTAAAAAGTATTTCCCACCTTGTCATCCCTTGTTTGTTCAGTTGCCACTTCGGTGTTGCAGTCTGATAGAAGGTCTGCTGGATACTCTCTCACGTTAGGCAAGAGCAAGTCATAAACTGAGTCATGGAAACCTCATTGGTAGGATGTTTCTGGAGGTAGGACAAAATATTGTATGTCCTACATCCATAAGAGAAGAGCTCAAAAAGGTTTTTTCTCATTATGATTGCTTTAGGGAAAACAAAGATAGGTTTGGGTTTTATACATGTCTGACTCTCAGAGTTGCTAAGCATGTAATAATACCCCCACTAGGCAGAGGAAGCTGAGACTCCTGCATATCTGCAAGCCCACGTGCAAGAGTAGTAGCACTGCATTCCAGCACTGAACATGTTATTCCTAGCACTGGTTTAGAGATGGAGATTGGGACCTTGATTTCACTTAATAAATGACTGACAGTGCAATTCTAATATCAAAATCCTTCATCCGCATGCTTTTAAGGAATGAGGAGCCAGAGCATGTCAGGTGGATTAGCTGTATGTCAACTCCCCAGTGCACTGCAGGAGTGCCATCGTTAATCTGAAAACTTGATCTCAAGCCAAAGGGAACAATTATATAACCTAGATATCTGAAAGGCGAATAGTACAAAAACAAACAAGAAAGAACAATCATCCTTACTTACACATGTGTACATTTTACTACAATTATTAGCCAATCAAGACTGTCATATAATTGTCTTTTTTTTAATTACAAAAATGATGGAAGGGTTGCAGTAATTAAAAAGTGCAGGCATGTTGAAAGGTGATAAATTACATAAAGGCAAAGTGAAGACGAAGCAAAATCTTTACAAGTATTTTTTTTCTTTGCTTCTCCACAATTTAGATAATTTGTGTATTTGCTGTTTGTCCATTCCTGACTGCCATTATCAAGCCAGTGTAAAATTGGTCAAAGGTCCAGAGAGCTGTCACAAGAATTTGAGTTACCAGACTGGAAGATTACTTTAAAAATTGGTGTCAAGTCCCAGAAAAGCCACAGGAATTAAGCTCTTCACCAAGATAAATTGCATGGGCAAGTTCTATGGCACATGCCTGAATTGTCATGAACATCCAAAGCAAACTTTGGAAAACTGACAACAGAAGATAAAGGTCCACAAGCATTATTCCTCCCACATGGTTAAAGGAGACAAACGTGCAATTAATTCAACTTATTTATTAGGAGAGTGCCTAGGGCCCCTCTAGGTGGGGCCTTATTATGTTAGGCACATAAAAGCAGAACAAGCCTCTGCCCCAGAAAGACTTATACAAGTATATCTCCTTGTACAAGCCAGGAGAGAGAAGGATGAAATATAGTCTGAATTAAATAGCTGTGAAAGGGATGTTAAAATAATACTCTAAAGCACATTGGAAATTATTCTAAGAGGAAAGTGTCTACCTAGGTAGTTTGAAAGGCCAGCCTTTCCATACTGCCCTAAAGCCATCCTCCAGAGATCTGCTACAGAGCTTGTAGCCACTGTCAAATCCCACAGGAAGGGCTTCAGTCCATAGTAAATTCTTAGGACCTGCCTGATCCTCAGGACTGATTTCCCACAGAATTATTCTTGGGAAGATAATGGTCCCTGTGTTTCAAGGTTCCTGGCATCAAGTCTCTAAACCTACATGCAGTTTAATACTTGACATCTGGACATACACTCTTGTACCTATTGACTCCTGAGGTGTGATTTGCAACATATGGTTTGCAACCAATTTTTTTGTATTTGCAGCTTCCTTGGATTTTCTTTTCTTTCTTTTTTTTTCTTTTCTTCCCCCCCCGAGATGCCCCAGGTTGCACAGGCTTCTAGCACTTAATATGTACATTTCTGAATTTACTTTGGATTCATGGGACTGCTCCTCACTGGCATGTGCAAACTCTTTATTTTAAGTACTGTTTGTAATATTTGCTATTTTTCTGTTCTTTTATAGTTTCAAAGCATTGAACAAATTAACTATCTGAGCTGCTAGAAAAGCTCTTCTAACACAATTTCAGATTTCAAAAAGCTATACCTTTGTTCTGTGGCCAAACTGTCAGGACACTGCAATGCAGGTACAATGGTAAGCTGTAGCTGAGAAATGCCAGACTTGATATTCAGCACATATGTATGCATACACAACCCTGTAAGTTAGATGTGTGAGTTATCCAGCTGAGGTCACAAACAGCAGACGCTACAACAGGGGCGGGGGGCAGTTATATATGGTGTGTAAAGAGTGATTTCAATAAGAATAAGGCTTGGGTTTGGGTTAAGGGACAAGAAGGAAAGGACTCAAGCAAAAGACTAGTTGAGAGGGTGTTGCACACAATTTTGACTGTATTAGCCTGTTCAGATCTGGAGGTAAAATGGCTGTCAGGCCTTCTTGCCAACGTTGACATTAACAGGAAGCACAGAAGCCAACGGATTGCGTGCTGGCCTCAAACTCGTAAAGCCTGTGGCCTGCGAGCTGCTGGCTGAGCGACACGAGGAGTACTTCACTTCCCAGTACTTCCGTCTCCTTTCCCATCCATTGCTACTCTTTTAGATCGTGAGCTCATGCATAGACAAGCTGTTTTCTTATTCTGTCTATGAATGGCAAGAGCCCTGAGCTCAGCTGGGCCTCTAGGCACCAGGTTAATATATATAATAATAGCATGGTACATAAAAAACAAAGGCATAACAGTTTCATGATGGAACGCCTCTCCGATGAGTTAATGTGTGCAAAGCACTTTGAAGTTGAAAGGTTCTACAGCGTGTAAAAGCTGAGCATTGCTTTCATATGGATTTGTTGATCTTGAGGACTCAGGAAGCCGCTCCAAATGTGCCTCTACTCAGCAAAGTGCAGAGTGTGAATCCCTGCTATTCACTCCAATCTCCAAATGGAGTAGTACGTCCAAGAAATTCCTCTTTGAGGATGTCATTAAGAAAACCTATGTCATTATAAGCAAATATCTTTAGTTTTAGCACCTCTCTATATTAAAAACAAGCATCCCCGGGGGAAAATGCAAATAAGCTTTTCACAATCATGCTGATTTTGGCATTAGCCCTTCTCCACTCCTTTGAGTCACTCTCACTTTCTGGTTCTCCTACATTAAGTTGCCATGGGAAATACAAAAAAGAAAAAGTGTTACAACCTGCCAACAGATTGACATGAATCTTGTTCATTCTGGCTTCCTAAGCTGAATTGACTTTCCAAGGTTCACTGAAGCCTAGCCTATCCCTGGCCAGGAATAAATGGCATTTTGTGACTCCATGCAGGCTTGCTTGGCTGAGCTCTTTCTGGGGCTGAAGCTGAGACCCAGCCCAAACATTCTCCAACAGATTCCCCGCTGCTACTTTGGATCATGCTTGCTGTAGTTGCTGTCATACCTCACTGCTCCTTTTAGAATATTATATACTGCGTTTCAGGAAGCAGTTCAGCTCAGGATTGAGGACCTGTCTCATGAAGTCACACCCAGGCACACCCAGTGGTGGTCCCAGATCCCATCTTCTGACTGAGACACTGATGCAGTAGCTCAGGAAAACATCTCCTAAAGAAAGCAGAAGAGTGACAGGAAAACAAGGGACTACACAGAGCAGCTTTGAGCCTAATTTTGGTGGTTCTGCATAATTTCAACTCTTCTGCCCCTTTTGTGTGTGTATTACGACAGAGATTCACGGTGATATGCACGCTTATGCATGCATCTACCGGAAGGGAGAAGAGCTGTAATTAAACACACCTGACGGACACCCACCGTCCCCACCACCCCTCCCACTGCCACCGCCGTCCTTCCGAAGGCAGTGCCACTAGATGGAGCTGAGCAACAAAATTCCTCCCAGGCCATGTGCACGACTGCTGCAGCGGCCGCATTACCTAAGTCGCAAGTTGCAACTTGTTTCTTGCTTACTGGGCACTAATGTTGTTTCCCTGGACAGTTGATACAGGGACAAGCTATGGCGAATTGTCATTAGGAGATTGCAAAACCATACTCCCCAACCACGCTGATTCACCCTTAGCGGAGCATGATGTCAGTCTGGGTAGATCTGGCAGCCAAAAATGAGTTTGGGAAATGAAAGGAGGGGCTTCCGCATGGCCCACAGTTTATAGGGTGGAAAAGCAGTCTCTGTTATGGCATACTTCGATTAAGTAGGGAACAGGGAGTTTGGCAGCCTCTGCCCGTGAAAACCCTTCTGCTCATCAACAGCCTCCCGAGAGCCTGGGAGACCGGAGGAAAGCATCTCTGCTTCCCCTGTGGTTGCCTTTCCAGCCTTTCAGATGATCCGGTGGCAGCAAACGGGACACAAAACTGCCTGTCGTCCTTGGGGAGGGATTCCGCAGAAAAAGCAATTGTAAAATAAAACCCTATCCTTATGGTCTGGACGGAGCAGAAATTTAGGGGAACAATCAAAATGCAGGCACACTAGGTAGCAAAGCACTTGTCACGCCCCGCCCGTCCTGCATGGGGAGTGGTGCTGAGAGGCTGAAAACTGGCTCAGTGGAAACACACCACCCTGGGACAGCCCACTTGAAAAAAGTGACACTTCCAGGTCTTGTTTACACAGGGGATTGGCTGTGCTCTGTCTCCATCTCTTTGGAGGCAGGCAGGCTTAAGTCTGCCCTGCCCTCCACAGTGGAAGGGTTATCCCACTGTAAAGATGTTAAAACCATCCCATTTATTTTGTAAATTACTTTACTTATAAATGTTTCCATAACTAAACAAGTGTGGTGGTGGTGGTAAATCTGCTTTGTAATTTTTTTAAGATGTTATAAACAGAGGAGATAAATGAATGTGGAAACAAAAGGAGGGAAAGGTAAAAAAGTATATATTAGCAAATCAGGTAACTGCAACATCCAAAAATAATTTAGGATGCAGATTGCCAGGCTAAATTTTCATATTATCTGTTGACAAATATAATGGACTGTAGTAAGCTAGGAGAAGAATGCAAACACAACCATAGCTTGTAACATTAAACATTATTTAGGTTATGTGTTAAAATGGGAATAGGGATAAGCTAAATCTGTATTACAGTGGGCCCAATGTGAACCAGAGAAACCAATGGGAAAACAGAACCAAATCTTAGAACTTTGCAATGCACTTATACAAATTACATGGTCATGTGAGAAAAAAATATGTTAGTAAACTGTAGGATGAATCTGCAAATATAGTGTTTCTGTCCAAGTCTAACTGTATTACCCAAAAAAATCTATTTTTTGTATTTACCTAGTCAAGTGCATCTATCTGCAATGATAGAATGTATCATCTCTTATTTTCATTATTCCACATGTGTGCCATATTATGATAACTTCAGTTCAAGATTGCTCTAAAAGGAATGCTTTCTGCATCCCAGCTCTTTGAGTGGCTCATGTCTGCAGGCAGACACCACTGAGATGTTCTAACTGTACTTTATGCAGAGCAGGTTGTACAGCCCATGCGTTTCTCTAATGGTGGCCAAGTAGCTAAGCAGTCGGAAGACCACTTTTTTCAAGCCAACAATGCTAAGGTGCTTTGCACTCAAGGTGTGTTAAAGCCTGCAGGAAAGGGTGTGGTACCCTCACAAAAGTGTGTCCATGGCCAAGGTGTTCCCAGGAACGTGGGGTGAGTCATCCATGTCACATTGCTTAGTTGCCTGTGACAGGTGACATTTGGTAGCCGCATTATTACTAAACAGAAGTATGAGTGAGCCTTGCTACATGCAGGCACTGAAGTGTGATGTGACTACCTGATGCTTTACAGAAAATCTCAAAGAGCACACAGGACTAAAGCTGTAGCATCATAGCCTGATTGTAAAAATGGGCCCTCTGTGCCTGGTGAGCAGCTGTGAGGAGATTAAAAAATGTGGAGAGTCCAATCATATATTACGCCACTGTAATGAACAGAAATAGCTTTTTAATAGTTTCTAAGCTAATTTGATGTTTAATTTCAAAAAGCAAATCACTATCTGCTCTAGTTGAAATTTGATTTGGGAAGCTGTAAAATAATTTTTTTTTCCTACCTAATTGGGCTTTAGGCAAACTTCAATGGCATCCTTAGCCAAAGGTAATTCATCCCTTGCCTTCACCTGTGCTACCTGACTCACAAATTGGAGCTGTGGTGTGTCACTGTCACATTAAAGCCTCCTTGGCTGTACAGAGGTGCTCCATTTCCCAGGTCCCACATTGCACCACTCCCTGTGCCACCAAGGAGGCTTGCCTCCAGACCTGCCAAGGCTTATCAGCCACCCAGCACATTCACACACCAGCCTCCAGACAGGACTTCCAGTTCTGCTGCGGCACCTTTTGGAGAGGGAAAACTCAGGTACATTTGTGCAAGCCCAGCCCATCACACCTGTGGTGATGGGGGAGCTGGACACAGATGGTCCTGAGCCCCATGCACCCTGGCTGGGCAGCCCTGGTGACTCTGCAAGAGCAGGCATGCCAAAGCCTACCCCAAGCACAGATGTGGCCTGAGAGGGTTTGCAAGATTTGCCTCTGTCCTGTAAGTAACATGTGGTCACCTTGCACTTTTGAAGGTCCTCTCTGGCTCCTGCACTGTCAGTTTTATGGGGCCTTGGAGCAGCCAGCACATGGAACCTCACTCCTCAAAAGCCCAGTTCAACCATGGCTTATGGTTCATATGGAGAAGATCCTCCTTCATCCTCACAGGCAAAATGGGATGGGGGCGGCATGTCGCTGACCCAGATGCAGAGCCATGTAGTTTTGCTGTTCAGGGATCTTGCATTCCTGATGGAGAACAAAAGAGGAGAGCTGCTGAGTCACAGCATGCAGGGAGAGGTGCAAGGGAACCTGGTGTCTCTGTTGCCACCCAAAGCCCCTCACAACACAGTACAGCTGAGTACAGGGCTTACTGACAGAGTAAGCTGAATGGAAGGTACTTTTTTCTCTGAAGGGCAGTGCTGGGAGCAGAAGGGAGAAGGCCTCTTTCAGCTGGGGGAAGACTGTTAACACCACCAAATCCCTGTCAGATGGCCATAGTTCACAGCACCTTCCAGTTAGTTATGGAATTGGGCAAATGGCTCTTCCTTGCTAATGATCAGGCTGAACTTGCCCACTAGCTGATTTGAGGAGAAAAAAGACTAATAAAACCCTTGTCTTCTGACAGGTTTGCAGTGATTCAAACTGATGCCTGGGCTCAGGTAGCATCTCTTGAGTCCACCCACTGATGGGGATAACTGGGGCACAGTGACCCTATAAGCACTGCCTATACACAAGCAGCTGGGACAGGGAGATGTAAAAGCAGCCTCTGCCTCGTGGTAGTCACTGGCCAAAACTGCGAGCCCAGCCAGGCACAGGGGTAGCTGTGCTGCCAGTGCCAAACTGCTGCCATGCCAGTCCCCTTGGATACCAGAGTTCAGCTGGGAAAAGCACTGCTCCTTGGCTGGAAGACAGAAAAATTTGGCTAAATACTGCTGGCACATGAGAAGATTCACCAGGATGAAATGGCAAAGCTTTGCTTTGACTCTGCTGCTGATCTTACAGGTAGCACTGAGGAGAATTGAACAATCTGGAGACAATGACTTTTTAGGTCTGTCAGAAACAACAGTTTTTTCCTCAGTTTTTCACTTTGTCTGCCAAACTCCAAAATCAATTATTCAGCCAGGAAACAGCCAGCCAGGAAACATGTGATGTGAGGTCTCTTTTCTCTGCCTGTATATCACCATTGACACTGGTCATCACAGGTTTAGCACTAAACATGGTGGTGTTTTTTCCTCCCTGCCTCTTCTACTCTGTTTTATAATCCCCACAACCAGTTCCAAGGAGTTGTTTGTCCTCCTAGGACAGACAAGAGATTGGTTTTAAGTACAGCATCTCTTAGTTATTGTTTACAGCGAAAGTTTCAGCTTTGACCTGAGACCAATGCAATGGCTCTGAGTGATGGAGAATGTTGAATTAACATAAATCTCTCTGTCATTTCCTCGTATTCATTGGCTGTACATGCAGATTCCAGGCCACAAGCTCCAGTGAAGCCTTCAGAGACAGATGGCAAAGGAAAGACACACACCCAGTTATGCCAAGCTGCTAAAATTAAAGCTGTTAGAGCACTGTGAGATGCCCTGCAGGTTGCAGGATGGTGTCTTTTTCCTAAGATCCTTTCTCTGGGTAACAATGAAAGGACAACAACTGTCAGGAGGGCTCTTGCTGCTCTGCCTTTACATGTGAAAGCCTTATTTGCTTTGTCAAAATAAAGCTGGTGCCTCTCAACAGCAGAAATACTCATGCCTACAAGTGGCTTGCCTGGCCAATCACAAGGTATCTGTTGTGATTGGAGTGGGGCTGTGGTAGATGCTGCAAAGCAAAACACTGGTGCAGGAAGTCCCACACCCTGCACAGTTTCCATGCTGGTGTGGAACAGGACAGGGATACCAACAACTGACTGCAGGTATGGTCATGGCTAATGGCAACTCAATCAGCCTGGAAAGCATGTTCTAGGAAAAATTTGATCCTTGAAAATCACTCATAAAGGAAACCAAACAAACACTTATGCAAATAAAGCCAGTTAGCTTTAAGGCTATCCCAGCCAGCTCTCAGTGTCCCTCACAGGCTGATGCAGACTGTCACAGCCTTTGTGGCCGCACTCCATGTGGTCAGGGTGGCACAGACTGCTCCAAGCAGCCGGGAGGCAGTGAGAGCAGGGTAGGTGACACTGCAGAGCTGCCCCATCCTCTGCCACAGAGCACATGCCTGCTGGTAACTCAAAGAGGGCTCCTTATACCTTCAGTAACTCTGCCTCCACCAAAAATTGGGTGGAGGGAGCCTAACCCCACACAGCCGCAAGGCGGTTACAATGGCAATGCAAATTAAAGCCACCCATTTATGTAAACTAACTCAAAGTACTGAATACAAAAGCAGATGCATAGAAACAGAATTGCAATACCAGTTTCAGGCAGGATCCACTGAAGCACAAGATGAGTTATATACATATGGGATTTCAAAGGAGATCATTAGGACAGAGTTCTACCCACGTCTTAATGACCTGAATAGATTAGCCTCTCTCCCCTAACTACCTTGTGCTATCTGGCTGAGGATTGATACTGCAGAGATTTTCACCTTCTCTTCAGGCCTTAAAGCAGAGCTTCAGCTTTGGGAAGAGGGCAGGGGGCAATGGTGTCTTCCTGCATCCCGAGGAGCTCCCAGCACACTGACAGGTGTGGTTTGTGTGCAGACACAAACCCTGGGGCCAGTCTCAAAGTAGGAAACAGGCAAGGTGAAAGGAGAGAGAGCCTAGCTGAGTGCGCTTGGGGTGGGCAAGCAAGCACAAGTGAAACAGTGTCTAAAATGAACCTTTCTCTGCTGTTTCTCAGGAATCAGTAGTGAAAAGTGAGAGAAAAGACAATAAACAAAGGAAAAAAACAACGAAGAAAGAAGTATGATGTTAACTGGAGAGAGAGTTTAAACCAAAAAAACCCCCAAACATCCAAGGGATGCACGAAGGGCATAGGAGATGCCCCTGCACCTTGCAGGTCCTTCCTTACAACAGCTCCTCCCAGTTCTGTGAAAGAAGGGCCTGTTGTCCGGTGGGGAAGGCTGAGCAGGGCTGCTCACAGCCTGTGCAGGGATTCCCTGCAGGGCTGGCTGCCCATCCCTGTGCGGAGCAGCTCTGCCCTTCCGGAGCACAGGTAAATAATCCCACGCACACACGCCTCGGGGCGAGTACATTTTTCCTGGGTGAATACAGTTTTTCCAAGCGATTAAGATAGGATAACCAGGAGTAAGAGACCGAATTATACAGCAGAGCTCACAAATTCCCATGGAAGGCCAAGAATGCTGTGCCACAGGTAAGCACTGCTGTCACCTCTGTTGTTTTTCAAGACCAGTTTCCGAAGGTAATTTTTGGTTTGCGATAAACATCCTTGAAGTCACTCCAGATTTATTCTCTGTAGATCACATCCATTGACTGTCCTCTTGTCAGGGTGGTCGGTGTCCTTATGACCCCAAGCCTGTAGCCCCTGAGGGAGCCCTTCTGCAACTACAACAAACACCCCATCAGGTCTCCTATGAGACCAGACAGAGAGTCTGGATGGCTGCATACAAGAGCCCACCCCAAAACTATGACTTCTTGCAAAGCAGCAGAGTACCAGAGTAACTACCTCCAGGTAGGGCAGACCTAGGGCCAATGTTAGCATCGCTTAACCCAAGCAGACAGGTTCAGATGAGGCAACCTGACACAATCTGTGTTTTACCTCTCTCTATGCCAATAAAAAAGTGCAGCTATTTGGGTTCCCATGGCATTTATTTTATACCCTTTTATCCTAAGCTCCGTGTTCTTTCATGTAATAAACAAATCACAAGTCTTGTTTTACATATCTTTGCACATGAAATCTCCTTCCAATTCTTCTTATGCTTGTCTGAAAAGTGCCTAGCAAACTGCTGCATTAAATAAAAATTAAGTCAAGGTTGGGGCTCCTGTACCCAGAGCCCTGAGGTTTTATAGAGTTTTCTTTGTGCAGCTTCTATTTCTGTCTGATTAAGCTATCTAATTCTCAGAGGTTAAGCTGTCTAACTGACTGGGTACTGAAGCGTTTAAAATGTAAATGCACTGAGCTTTAATCACAGTCTGCAAACTACACCTCTCTTTCCATCTGTATATATGTGGGAGCTGTTTCCTTGCAATTTCTTGATGTTACACCTGCATCTATTAGCATCTCACATGCCACAATTAACCAGAGTGTGCTGGAGTGAAGGACAAGGTGTCCAGTCATATGGAGGTAAAGCTAAACATGCAGCTACAGCAGCTAAGATACGGCAGCTGTCTCCTCTCTGTGTCCTGCTATCCTCATAGCATCTTCTGTGTTAGTACTCATACTGCTGGCTTGTCCTTGGTCAGGAAACACTGCTGCTGTCATGAAAGTCAGGGAGGGGGACAAAGACATAGCTCCCACAGTAATGCACTTCAGACAAATGAGAGCTGCCAAGCTCTCCTCCCTCCCTCCCTCCCAGTACCTTATGGTGATATTCAGAAGTCCTTTGATTTTTACATTTGAGAAAAATCTTTACAGAGGGAGTATTTCCAGTCTGGCATGGTGTGCCCTGGGAAAAGAAGACACACTAGAGCTGTTCTGCAGCTCTGGCCCATAGGGGTTATCAGGAAAGAGTGCAGTGAGCCTGATGCAAGCCTGCAAATCCCAGCGCTAGGCAGCCCAGGGACTTCCCAGGCCACAGGCAGCATCTGCAGCAGCAGCTCCAACCGGCCTCCATAGCCTGCTTTCCCATTAATTTGCCTAATTGCTTTTTGAGCCAATGCACAGTTTCAGCACCTGAAGCATCCCATGGCAATGAGTTCCACCAATTAATTATGGTTGAGTGAAAAAAATACTTCCTTCTCTATGCCTTAAAAAAAGATCTGCCTGATGATTTCATTTAACATCCCTTGGCTTTTGCCTTACAAACAGCCACAGCCATTCCTCCTGCTGTTCGTCACATTGCAGACCTGTCACAGCCCTGAGTCCTCCCTTTTTTAGGCTAAGTCTGACTGATTCAGTCTCTTTTCATACAGATAGCATTGTGCATCTCTGATCACTCCTGTCATACATCTCTCTGCCTTTTCACATTCAAGTACAGCCTGATTTTCAAGAGTGCCACACACTCACAATCCTGAAATTGCTCAGAAGGAACCAAAGGCACTGTGCCCTGCATCCTTTAAAAAATAGTATTTGCTGCTGTAGGTTGTACTCCAAAACTGCAGCCCTCTCAGCAGATGTCCCGGAGGCATTCAGCACTAACCCTGCATTTGGTGGAGGGGTGGCAGCGCCATGCCTGGCTCCCAGGGCTTCTGCAGAGATCAGCTCCAAAGTGCCAGCCACGGCCAGTTCTGGCATTTGCTTCTTGGTGCCTCTGTCACTAAGTCCACAAACAAGAGGTGACTGCCACAACATTTGTATTTGAGATCACAGGGACAACAGAGGTAATATGTTCATTGAGCAATTGTGTTACCTCAATGAAACATTTATAGGCACTTGCAATAGAAATATTGCAGATAGGATGAAGAAATGACATCAGACAGGATCAAATATGCAAAGCTAACTGTAGCTGTGGACTTCTCCCACAAGATAAACAAGTGGCTAAGGCCTCAAGGGAAATAGCAGGAAGGGGAATCCCAGCAAGCTATCCTTGTGCCAGGTATTTTTTTGCAGGGCTTTAGTAGGAACTGTGTCTGGGAGTCCCAGGATGACCTCGCTCCTGCCTGCCCACAGGAACCCTGCCTGAGGATAATGCTGCTGGACCCCCACTGCCCCAGAGCCCCTCACCCCAAGCCCTGCACACCACGGGCAGAGCAGGCTTGCACCTACTTTGTGTCAGCAGTTGTTTGCAGACCAGACAGGACACAAATATAGACACAGGTTTTGAAGGAAGAGGGGGAATGTCTACAAGACCCCGACACTTGGGATACTTTTTCCTCTTGCTCCTGAGATGTAGAGGTGATTCCAGTGTTCCATCCCCTCCAAGACAGCCACCAAGGAAGAAAGACAAAATGTGGGGCAAAGAAAAAGCTGATTCAAAGCACCATGCACACTTCTCTACATCTCTTGAGATAACAACCCACCAACCACTTCTCCAGGCAGTACAACTCCCAGCGGGCTGCAGTGGGCCAGCTCAGAGATTATCTTTGCCACCTATTGGCATTTTACTAGCTCAGTCTATAATCTATAATCCATTTTTCTTTAAGTGCTCTGTTTTTCTCAAACAGCGTTGCTATTCCCTTCAAAACATAACTCTATTTATCCAAAACAAGCAGGGGCTGGTATCACGCCCTGACAAATGGCAACCCTGTTGCTGCTGGGTGGTGCTTGACAGCCTGAGGTACAGGTGACAACTCCTTTTTCCACTCAGTGAAACAGGCAAGAATATGCCCATAATAAACCACCACTTATCTGTTGAGGCAGAGATTTTTTTTTTCCTCTGGTTGCCAGCATGCATTACAGTCTGAATCTTCCTTTTCTTTATCAAAAAGCATTTATAGACATTTCCACCATTCCTTCTCTAAATTATTCTGCAAAAGATGAGCGAAACAATTAAATTGTTGGCTTAGCAGGAGTGAGACAGCTCTTCTTTTAAACTGGGGATTTTGATTGCACCCTGTTACTTAATCTCTTTAGAATATTCACTAGACAGTAATTTTCTTGTCTCTGAACAATGCTAAGGTGTCAGACTCCTTTTATCTAAGCAAAAAGTAGTGCAGCATCTTCTCCCCACACGAATGCTTTTTTTGGAGAATAAAAAAGAAAAGGAAAAAGACCCCCACTTCTCCAGTGGTCACTTTGAGGCAAGAAGAAAACTGTGTCTGATCATGTAAAGCCTCAGCACCCAGGAATCCCACCTAGCAGGATCACCATCCCAGGAGAGGCAGAGCATATCAGGAGGCTCATTTAGCAGCTAAAATAACCCACCCTGCAAACATTCTTCCATTTTGTTTTAAACAGCAGTGGGGCTGAAATTCAGCCTCAAACAGGATGGGGGGATGTGGAGGGTGAGGGATTGGGGCAGGGCAAAAAGAGATTGCCCAGAGCCCTCCCTTGCAACCAGCACAGACACTGCCCATGTTGTTTGGTTAATTGGGGAAACAATGTCCTCTTTCAGGGGCTGCAGGTGGCTCGGGGCATTGCAGAAAAGGGACATTATGGCTTTCTCTGATAGCCTGGTTGAAAGGTTTGGAGCCTATGTACAAAAAAGCCTTTGCTGAGGGTGTTGCTGCTGCATCAAGTATCAATGAAAGCTGCATCTCTGCTGTTATGAATCCAATCACCACAGCAAATGAATGAGAAGCATTAAGTGTAGCGAAATAGTATTTCAAGCTGCAATGAACAGCACCCAATTCATCAGTGAATAGCAGGCTTGGGTCAGTGAAAGAATAGCTCTGACTGAAAGAAGTATGGAAGAGCCTTGAGCAGTGTACAGGAGCAGATGTGTGAAAGAAGTAACCAAAACTACAGACACTTCTCTAGACATCTCTCTGAGGTCTCACGTACAGATAGCTCCGAGCCAGGCAGTCTGGCTGGGCGTAGGGTCTGCAGCTCCCCACATGAACCAGTTTACAGGGCCTTTAACTTCACCCCTCCCTTGTCTTTGGAAATAAGCTTCTCTAAAGCAAAAAAAAAAAACAACCAACCTGCATGTGCAACAGCATTTTAGCCCTACAGTTTACCTCCAAATGTCATGGCCAATCTTTCAGAAGCCAAACTGGCATGAAAAACCTGAAGGTGTTATCAGCATTTTTACAGGCATGTAGTAAATCCAGAAGCAGAACTTGGATGTCCCAATTTCTCGTCCCTAATCCTGACCATGCTGCTCCACCAGCCCCTGTTCATTTCTAGGATCCTGCAGCGATGAGGGCTGCAAAACCCAAAAGCAAGCCATGTTTTTTCTCCAACATTGCAGCAGGACATCCCAGCCTCAGGCTGGTATTGGTGGGTGCCAGGGACCCCTTGTAGGACTGAACACTTGCTTGCCAGCAGCCTCAGCCCAGCTTCCCCCTTTGCCAGGGCTCAGCAGGCTCTGTGCAGTCTTTTTCTGGGTGACTGGGATGCACCTGAAGCTGGTGAGACCCTGCTGATGGTACCCTGCCCACACCTACTGCAAACTAAAGGGAGGCCAGAAAGGCCATGTTCTTGGCAGGGAGTTAATAGGGACTTGGGGTCTTGGCCCAATGGCTGCTAGTCCCTGAACTGCTGGGACGCCATGGGGCTGAACCAATGCCAGGACATCCCTCCAGTTTTGCACTGCTTTGGTGTGCACACTGGACTTCTACCCAGAGATTGCTCTGGCTGACCTCTCTGTGGCAGATGTTGTCTTCAAAGAGCAGTGACACAGGCAGAGCAAGACAGCTGATAAGGTTTGATGGCTCTTTATTTGGGGGAAATCCTCCTAATGATTGCCCAGGGCAAATAAGACTCAGAGGCTTGAATTCCCAGAGGAGGCATTGATGCACCAGATCAAAGCCTGCTCCCCAGCTGTCACCGCAGCGGCATCACCTCCAGCCATAACAGGAGGTTATAAAAACAAGGTCTCTCCCTGACACATCCCAGGCTGCTCAAAGAAAACGGCTCCAAAGAGAGGAGGGTGAGAGAGCAAGTGCACTGTGGACTTGGAGAGCAGGGGCAGGCTCCCAGAAGCACTGTGAAGTGGGGGTTCCAGCTCCAGGGATGCACCAGAGCCGTGCAGGAGCTGGGGCAGGGCAGCACGTGTTGCTCGGCTCTGCCTTTTTCTTGCCTGAACTGCTGAAGGCAGGGATGCATCTGTTTGCTTTCTTTGGTACACTCTCACACAAGGGAACTTAAATCCAGAGCACTGTGAGACCTGAGCTTTTAGAAATTCCAGGAGATAGTTTTTAAACCCATGGGGGCATGTCCTGCTGCTGGCAGGGTGATTTCTGTCATGTGGAGGCTTTCCAAAAAGCCTTGCCACTGCTGACACCTCATAAGAAGCCTGACTGCAAGTGGGCACATCATGCATCAGCATGCTTGTTGTAACAGACACAGGACTGACTTGCAGGGCACTGTGTGTTCTCATGATGGTGGCTGCCTCTTGGGAATGGGCTGCTGGCACTGCTGACACAGATCATGCCAAGCCAATGTCAGGAACAGCTGGCAGCCCTGTGGAAAACTTGCCTAGTGCAGAAAAGGCCAAAGAGTTGTGTTAGTTGACATTGCTTTAATAATTTATATCACATTTTATAGCTGTTGAAGTTACAACTTCTTCAAGGTACTTCAACATGAAAGACAGCAAGGTCCCTGCCTTGGAGACCTTACAGTCTAGTACAGACAGGTAAACATAACAAGTAGAAACATTAAACTTTAGGTAGGGAGTGGGGACAGGTTGAGGGAGTATGTACAGAAATTATCTTTGGCACATCAAAGAGCTGGAAGAAGTCCATCAGAGGAACCTTTAGGCTATTTATGTATTTCAGGTAGCAAGATAAAATCATGAATAATTAGTTCCTGCAACCTCTTTGCAGAACGAAGACTGAAGCAAGGCCCACAGAGACACTTCCCTGTAAATGTATGGCCTATGGAAGAGAACACTGCATTCTCTCCAGATTTATTTTACATTGCTGTCTTTTAACCAGTAAGAAGAAAAGAAATAACAGGCAGCACAAGCACACCAACATCCTTCCAGGTGTTGGTCCCTGTCTGTGGCTGTATGATCACTTTGTTTATTAGCCCAGCAACATCTTTCTTTTTTTCTTTCTTTTCACCACAAACTGCATTTTGTGAATTTCCAAGCTACCTACCTTCCCAAAACACCCTATTTTGAAGCTAAAGTTCCCACTCTTTAATCCTGCCCTCCCTCACCATACCCAACCCATGCTGTCTTCACTGAATCATTGCTGAAAGAAGGAAGATACACATCAAAGAGTGGAACAACTAGAGCCAGCTTCAAGAGAGCTCACTGCCACCTCAGCTCCCGCAGCTGGACACAGGGGCCATCCCACCAGTGCCTGCCTGAACAGCTTCTCTGGACAGGGCAAAGGACTCAGACCCTTCCCCAACAGGCTTTCAAAATTCCAGAATATTGCAGAAACCAGGTTTTCCTGGCTGGAACACAAAAGCAGATAACCCACTCATGCTACACTGTCAAGCACTGGTAGACTGGGACCTCCAAGCACCAGAGACAGCTTGGGCACAGAGCAGGAGGTGTTTCTAGATTTATTCTCATTTGTGAGAGCTCCCTTGAGCAGATGCAGGACATGAGCTCCTTTCATTTTGATGCAAAAATATATCACCCAAAACCTACAAATCTATGTAGCAGCACTGTAGCTGATCCACTGCCAAACAGATCCAGCCAAGACATTTGATCAAATCAGACAGGAATCATTTCACCAGGCTGATGCAGGTCTGCCAGCCAATGCCCCATAGCCATGGTGTGGAGTGCAGGAACAGAAAAAAAGCAGTTCCTGCCCACCCTACAGCTCTCAACTCCTGTGCTGTCTCTCCCTCCCTGCCAGCCCCAGCACCACAGCAAAGAGCTGAGTGATAAAATGTTAACTTTTTTTTTTAAGTGTTAAAAAAAAAGTTGTTTAAAAAAAGCATTAACCAACTGAAAAATGAGCTGGTGAAAAGCCTTTTTTCTCAGACAGACAAATCCAGTTCATCCCATAACAGTTCCTGTGAGCTTGTCAGGCTCCACATTTAAATAGATCCTGAGCAACTGAGTTAGGACTCTTCTACTTGGTGGCAAATACTTGCAAGATATTGGTAGCGTTTGAGGGTTTTTTTCTCTTGCCCACTTTATTGGTCGCCATCTCAGCTGTGGTTGCCACGAGTCAAGGAGCTTGGTGGCATTATGGTATTTTTGGCTGGAGAAGCCTCTTCCCGGGTAACTCTGCTTCCCCACAGCCTGACCTCGGGGCACACAGAGAGAAGTAGGCAAAGCCATGCAACCCAACAGAATCCAGCCACGACAAGGCGGTGAAGGGGCAGACAGGGCATTTGCCTTTGTATGGCTGGGGGCACACAGGGCTACTGAGAAGTTGCCTCTGCTTTAGTTGCCTGATAAACTCTGAGATAACTGTCAAATTTCTTTTTCCCTCCTTTCTCCACTTGTGCTCCCTTCAGTCAGGACTGCCAGAGACCTGCTCTCCTGAATCAGATAGATAGGATCTCTCTGTCCTTGCAGCTCTCCCCACCATGGTACCACCCACCAGTTACACAAGCCGGGATACCCCTCCCTCCCCACTCCTTCCCCTCACCTACAGCAAATACCCCCTTGTTTCCCTTCTGTTTTGACATCTTATGGAACTGCTGTGGCAAAGCAGAGGCAGATGTCCAACACCTCCTCCTCTGACCTGTGGATAACAGAGACAGCAGCACGGATAAGGCACAAGCCTCCTCAGCCCCTGTGAGCAGCTACTTCTATCTACAGAGGGCATACAGATTGACAGACACATAATACTCCACAGTATATGTCACAAGGAGTTACAAAAGGCTTTTAAGTTACCAAATGTTCTCTTTCCCACTTATTTGGCAGTGGACACTATAAATCCATGGTACACTGTAGACTCTAAGCAGCTCTCTGAGGATGGGGTCATCTGCTTGCCCTGCCGGGCACAGAGCCCAGCGCTTTACGCACAGCCATCCCCAGCCCTTCCAGGCTCCTCTTCTAATTAAAAAAAGAATGAAAAAGCACCATATAAGTGAGAGGAACCCACCAGCCTCTTAAAGGCAAAGTAAACAATCAGAGAGAAAAAGGTTTGTAAGTGGGTTGGCCAAGAGAAAAGGATGTTTGTTGCACAAATAAAGTGAGTGGGAGCAAGACTTTCCAGCCTGACTGGTGATCTGTAAATCAAGACTGGAGCTCCTAGCCACGTATATGAATCAATTAAAGCACTCAATGAATCATTTATTTTCAACATAGGCAATCAGAAACAATGGTTTGATGTTCAATTGATTTCTCATTTGTCTTGCTCCCCTGAGTAATGATGAACAACTCACCACTTACATGGTACATGCCTCAACCCGACTGCTCCTGGAGCAGCTTCTTCTTCAAGGAATCACACTGGGCACCTGCTCCTACCTGCTGACATTTTGTACCTCTTGGTCACTACCTGCTGATGCCTTTGGCTCTGCTTGTCTCACTCATCTCATTCCCTATGCTCTTCCCACCAAGCTCCTCCTTATTTCTGTCTTAAAAAAAATTAAATAGAAAGCTTTGTTTCCTACATGTGGCAGTAGAGCCAGATTCTTCACTAGGAAGCATCAGGATTCTACTTCTCAAAATCTCAGAATACCAAGAACTAGCAGAAAAGCAGCACAAAGGATCGTGATGTAAAACAGTCTAAAGAAAGGAGGGAGTCTTGAGTATATTTTCTATTAGATACCATATTCACACACATTTCCTTCACCTGAAGTGCCTGTAGATAAAGTAGTTTGTGTAGACCTCTGCCTTGTATTTTGGATGCCTCATGGCACATTTCACTAGTTAGACCCAGGCGCGTCCCAAAAGGAAGACCTTCGTTCACATGCTGGGCTAAGCTACAGTCTTGAGGGATTAAGACATCACCCAGCAGTGAGGAGTCCTGCAGTTACACAGTGAACTTTGGGGTGTGCCATCCACACAGCCGCAGCTGGCCATCCTGAAGTAAGACAGCTCGGCTGTGGCTGTTAACTATTCCTAGCAGATACAAGGCACCGCTGGAACTGGGCCAAGAGGAAGACAAGCACAATAATCCTATTATGATGAATAAACTGATAAAAGACAGGGGAGAAAAAAATATTGGGACAGACTGAGCTTTCTTTCTCATCCATGAAAACAAGGTGTCTGCAGAGCTGAGCATGAGCACTGATATGGGGACATGGGGAATAAGTTTCCTGGAGGTCAAAGTCCTCCCCCCATGTGCGCCTCTGTGGGGACGGTGGAAGTCCTCCCTCCTACACCTGGCAGGACTGTGACCTCAGCTTGGTCACTATGGAATATCAGGGGTATACAAAGTGTGCTTCACCTCTGTCTGCCTACAGTCATCCTGGAGCATCCCCTCCCCAAAGGATCTGCTCCCTGGCAGGAGGCTCTGGGGCTCCTTTTTCCCTCCAGCAAGCCAGGCAACTGACCAAGAGATCTTGCTTCTTTGTCTTTCCCCAGCCCTGTGTAGCTCTTCAAAAATCATTTTTGGCCATATTTGTGCATGAAGCAGGCCTGAGAGAGCTGCGGAATCATAAACAATTTGTTTCCTCTGTGCTCAAAGCATTTCCAAACTCTTGGGCTTTTCAGCCACTTCAGTGGAGAACATCTCAACCCTCCCCTTTTCCATTTATAGCCATAATTCAAAGATTTTGTCTCCTTTGCCTACCTTCTCATCTCTAAAGCTTTCAGAGAGTAGGGAACGAGCTCTTTGAACCTGCTTTTTCTGCAAGAAACCAGCTGCCAGCGTTGCTGTTCCAGCCCCCATAGGAGTGAGATGTAGAAAGCAGCAACTACCCCGCAGCCCTTCTCATGCACACACACTCTGACTTTTTAAAGAAAAACATCAGCATTTTCAAGATTACCCAGCATGCTGCAGGGAAAGCTGTTGAGACACCTCTCCCAAAGTGTGAGTCCTCTGTCATTTGCTGCACTTGGGCAGCACCACACACACTGCGGTTATGACTCAAAAGAGCAAGCACAACAGCTGAGGAAAGTCCTTTCAAAAGGCTCCAGATTCACCTCCATGGGGCAGGCACGTTCAGAGTTCACCAAGGCTGAATTTGATGTGAGCTTCCTGATGTCATCACAACTGCAGCTCACTTTCTTAAAACCCTGCAAGCCAGAACAAAGCTGGTATTCACAGAGGCCATGCAAGTCGTGCCCTTGGTGCTACAGCTCTGGCTTGGGCCATGCTCAGATGCACCCGTCACCAGCAAAGTAGCTCTCCTGGGAAAGGTAAAGAGCCTTTTCCCTGATAGCTTCCATCTTACCTACAAAATCATCAGAGCTTCCCAGGTCATACAGTGCATCCCACAGGCTTCTTTGCTATAATATAGCAGCTCATCCCTTTTACCAGCTAAGCAATCAGGCTGCCACGAGGTTGACAAATGTTGAAACCAGAAGCCGAACAGAAGAGGAAAACATAGCAGGCCAATTTTCACAAGTATTTCAGCTGTGGTGCTTGATAGCATTGGCCCAACCCGCTGCTGAGAACCACCACATTTATCCTCAGTTGAGATTTTCACAAGGCTTTTCCCTGACACAAGACAACATCAGGTCTGGGGAAGGGAAAATTAATGGATGTGAGCTGGGTGGTGCTGGTTGATGGTTGACAGTAAGGGAGTCCCTTCTGGGATCATTTTCTTCAGTCCTATCAGTGCTTACCCCAATGATTTCATTATCTAACCTGTGGTGTTACATGTGGTTAGCCACCAATATACACCTAACAGAGTCAAGGAATAGAAAGCAGCTGCCAAAACATTACTTTGGGGATTGTCAGCACTATCCAATTAGCACCAACACGTGAGGATGCCTTGCCCAGGAAGAGGGATGATGGCCAACACTCACAGTTCAAGGAGCAAATATTTTCAGGAGTTGAGCCCTGCTGACTGCTCCTTGCTGCAGCCCACTGGCTTCCCACACATGCTTTGGAGCCAGCAGATGCAGCACCTTGAAACCCCAGGGATCTCTGGGAATAAATTTCCTCCACTTTCTCCTGAGATCTGAAATCCAACTGACAGCAATAGCAGCAAGAAGCAGCTTTGAGCTACTGAATTGTCATAGATGCAAATTCCAACTTTATCAAATCCACCCCCCCCCAATCTTTCTTAACCAAAAAAAAGTTTTTAAATTCTTGTAAAATTACCAGCCTTTTACAATTTCAAGATGATTTTTTAAATTTTACCAATTTTCTGTATTGGTTTTGATTTTAGAAGTCCATGCATTTAAAATAACTAGCACTTTTCATAGCATTTAAAGATTTGTCCTACAAGAAGGAGCAAAGGGTTATTATTTTTATATTTGAAATGAGAAAAGACCACTTGGTGCCTGCTCAGAAATCAGCAATTTCTTGGAAATAACAACAAATCCAATTGAAATGGAAAACTGCCACAAATAAATTTTCAGACGAGGCAAAAGCATTTTATTTCAGCCAGAGAAAAACTCAAGTAAACCCTTCAGCTGAGTTTGGCAAGTGAGTTTGAACCGGCATCACAGTAACTCAGTTCCATGGGCTGGACACAGTGTGCAAAGATTACATCATCAGACTTCACATTGTGATCACGTGGAATAGGCAATACCACTTGGAGAATCAAAGAAGGAGACAAAAACAGTCAATGCAAAGAGAATTGCTTAAGGCTAAGTCCTTAGTAGACCCTGTGCCATATCATTCCTTCTTGCCTTACAAGTTTTGTTACGAAAGTCACCTCAAATTAATTCTTTGTGTATTGCGGTACCTTCCTTCCTTTCCTGCGAGAAGGATCTTTGCCCTGTTTGGTCCTGTAGCGCTGAATCACATGCCCGATTAGGTCACCTGAAAGCTCTTTGCTGGGATGCCATGTTCCTGGCTCCGGGAGCAGAGTTCCACGTGACTTTATCCTTATTCCACTCAGCAGGCAATGAGATCATCCTTCTGGTGGCCCTGGAATTGTTGCAAGTCCTCTCAGGCTGAAGTGATTCATGGGGAGGCTGCTGGAGGTGGCTTTGGTGGAGCATGGCACCTGTGACTCACGGCAGCGCTGGATAAACACCCGCGCTGGCAGAGCGCCGGCTGCAGCAGGGCTGGTCCCGAACAGCACTGCCGACTCCTTCGTCCCTCCGCCCCACTCCGGCTCCAGAGGGTGCAACTCCTTTGGTTGCCATAGCACGGGGCTCTGCAATAACATCAATAAAGGAGAATGACCTGAGATGAGGCCACCTGTTTTATAGTCACCTTGAGGCACTGCAGCAAACGTGTTGTGCTCAACTGAGAGACGTTTCATTTCCATAGCACAGGGAACAGGAGCGATCAGGGAGCAGCACAGCTCAGGTCTGCTCAAAAAAAAAAAAAAGTAAAAAGATTGGAGGGAAAAGGAAAAGAAAGGAAAAAAAATAGTCCTCTCCTCTTAAATGCACCCTTAAAATAGAGAAAATCGTCAACAGTCAAAAAATGGTCAATTGAAAAGCAAGTGGCACAGCTGCCATTTAACCTGTAGGATAGCTCAAGGTTTCTCATCAGCTTTTGTGGAAGGGAAGGAGGGAAGGAAACCCAGAAGAGGCGACAGAGTCAGAGTTCCCTTTTAAAATAATTTCAGTAAATGAGTCATTAGACTTTACCGCTGTCTTCTTAATTACGGAATGCTCAACACAGTCCCAAGAGGAAGGGAGAGGGTTTACTGAAAAATACATATTCCTTGCTCAGGGACAGGAGGATAGGGCCAAAGAGCTGCAGGCCAGCTGCAGAAGACAACAGAGAGGAAAGTCAGAGTTTATCAGCATCCACATTGTCCCCATCAGGGAGAAAGGAACAGCAAGTACAACAGGTCTGGCCAAAAACAGCCCTGGTGATTTCCAGAAGCATGAGGACTCTAACTGGCCAGATAGTGGATGCCTGGTTAAATAACCTTTTAGACACAATTATTGTGTATTTCTGAAACAAGTCCCTTTGGTTAGGCACATTTTTAATGCAACAGAGACTGAACTTGGGTTACCTAGAGTGGTTTTGGGAAACCACTGCAGGAAACACAGATCCAACCTCCCAGAGCTTCCACTTAACTTTGCTGTCAAACTTAACTCTGCTGAACAGGTTTCTAAATTGTTCCTGTGGGTCTCTCTGAGGCCAGCAGGCAGGCAGCACTCTGCCAGTCAGAGNGCACTCTGCCAGCCAGAGCTGCTGTCCCATGGCAGCCTCTGACTGCATGGAGCTGAGGGGGGACCAGCCCAAGGCCAAGAGCCAGTGCCTGTGAACAGCAACAGTGCCGCCAATGCCAAAAAAAGCCACCACAGCCTGCTGAGAACAAAGTTCCCCCATCCCAGCTTGGCAGTGGGAGCACACTGGGACTCCATCTCCCAAGTGTTTCCACAGCCTGCACTGTCCCTGGAGCACAGGCTGGCCCCAGAACTGCTGTGGACCCTCAGTGAGGGAAATCACAACTCCTTTCCTGCAAAGGCTTAATCAAGCAGAAATATGATAATAAGAGTTTGCCAGTTTGGCACACAACATTGTAACAGATCCAGTTACCAGCAATTAGACACTCCACCCCGATTAATTTGTGCTAGAAATCCTATCACAGTTTTAAACAGAGAGTGTGATTATGTGTTCAAACTATTTACCAAAGGTTGGGGTGATTTCTCTGTCATTTAAAATGTTGTATATTAAGGCTGGACATTTTATTCAGAGATATTTACTGTACTTTAAATGAGACTTATTCAGAGAAGCACTTTCATTAAACAAGAGTTTAAACTCGATTATACAAAGGACCTCTGTGATTAGTCATGGACCCCAGTGCCAATTCATGCTGAATTTTCAAGCTACACATTCTTGCGAATCTCTGCTTTATGGTCTTTTTTAATATTGTTGGTTGCTTCTATAATTACAAAGCCTCTCCTGCTGTATTTCCATATGCCCTTCTCCCACGGGTTGCTTATGCCACATTTCACATAATTTCAGATATTGGCTTTGTGCAGGGTTGGGGACACCATAACCTCTGGGACCCCACGGCCACAGGGCTGTGCCCAGTGGTATTGCTCCTCTGCTTGTACAGATGAAGAACAGACCAAGATTTCAGCAATATTCCTCACAATTGTTTAAAGAGCTCCCCTTGCCAACACACCACCCACAGCCTTTGCGTCGTATCTTCAGTTGCAGCTCATCTGTAAATTGTTCTGCAGGGTCTGATTTGGTGGTTATAGTGTTTAGTAGATCCAAGTAGTCAGTGAAAATTGGTTACGTTCCTACTGCAAGGTACACACAGAGAGGGCAGGGGTTAAGATTTGGCTTGTGCAATTCATATTCTACCTCCTGCCGTCTCCTTTGCCGCCTTACTCAACATGAGGTCCTTCAGAGCATGAATTCTGATCTGGGACCATCTCTACTGGGGTATGGACCAATCTCATATTTTGCAGAGGCCACTAAAAGCACCATCAGGTGCTGCTAGATGAACCAGCCCATGCTCCATCCAGTTGAGTTTCAAGTCTCTGGCAATAGATTGCATCAAATCCCTCACAGTAACTCAGGCAGTACTTTGCAGTAATGTAAAAATATTTCCTAGATTTCTAGGCTTCCTGGTTAGCTGCTGTTTTGCACACTCCATATGAGTATTTGTACTACTTGGGATGACCACAGCACTCTACTGTAAGTGTGAGGGTGCTGGTTGCATTTATAAAGCCACACTGCAAGAAAAAACAAGCATCAGAAGTATCACATTTGTCAGGAGACTTGCTGCTTAACAGTATGTGCATAAAGAGACATCCCATCCTGCAGGACACAAGTTAGTCATTGGGAACACTTACTGTAACTTACTATTCCATTTGGTCCTTAATTCCTTTAAGAAGAGGGTAAGCAAACCTCTGCCAGGAAAGGTTGAGCTCACAAGGGTCATTCCTCATTTTCCCACAGATTGATTTTGGTGCTGCCAGCACCTGTCCACATCCATCTGTGCTCAGGTTAAAAGTGCTGGGCCAATCCTCAACCTGGCTAACGAGCATCTCTCACCTCTCCTCCTCTTTCTTCATCCAAACTGCAAAAGTCCACCATTCCCACAAGTCTTTGCAATTTTCAGTGGTTTTTTTTAAACCTCTGGTGTCCCTTAAGCTACAAACTTCTTTCTTTCTTGCATTCAGTAGTTTGCCTGCTGCTTTTCAGTTTTCTCTCATGTTTCTTGTCAAGCTCCTGTCTTTACTTGCTTTACTGACTTCACATCACCACCACACACCTCAGACAGGCTACCATTAAAAATTGCAATATATTCCCAGCTTTCAAGCCATAGCCTACAGAACACTAGCATTTTCCTTAGGGTTTTCCCATCTTCAGAACCCTTATTTCAGTAGCAAAATCGTACTCCTCCCTCTTATAACTAATTTTTGCTAAGAACAACACCCTGTGGCCCTCAGCAAAGTGACCTATGTAAAGTTAGCTCTTCTTGGAGCAGGAGGCTGGGCTGGGCTGGGCTACCTCTGCAGATGCCTTCTCAGCTCAATTACTCAATTGCTTAGGCTGTAACCTCCCGGGAGGAAAGACTGTCTTAAACAGGATTCTGTTCTTTTTAGAAAGAACACATGTGAGCACCAAGTACTCGCAGCAATAAGCAGTGCTTATGGTATGAATATACTATGCATGTATTCCAAGTGCTCTCCCTTCCACATAGTGATTAGTTACTTTCAGCAGAAGGAAAACTGTGTAAACATTCTTCAAGAGCTTTCATGTGCTCTTATAAAAAGGTGGTTGTCCTTACCCTATCAGAGAAACCCAAAATATCCTGCAGCTTTAGTCCATGCTAAGCTTTTCCATACATGAAAAGCTACGTGCAAATGTAAGGAACAGTAATACAATTATTTTGCTCTGGTGCACAGGGAAGCAGCTCCAAACTGGCAGGACAAATGTATTTGCTCTCAGTACCAAGACTAAGGGTGGGGTTAGAAATCACTTCACCAAATGGCTTCTGAAGCTGTCGTGGACAGTCTTTCATTAGGGCTTTTTAGACACCGCAAAGCTAAATTAGTCACACCTTTATTTGAACAGACTTTCCTCACCCACCTCTGCAAAATCACCACATGTGCTCAGATTCTCAGCTCCCTCATAAGCTGCTCGGCGCAGGGGGTGAGCAACGTTCACACAGAAAAGACGCAAAGATGCACTTCTCAGTAACAGCCTCCCCCAGCGACTCGCTTGCAGTAACAAGGCAGAGCTGCAAAATACAGACGTGCAAGCCTTAAAAGCCTGAGTTAATTTTGTTCCTCTATTCCCACACCTTACTGGAATCTGGCAGCAAAAAGTCTCAGTTTGCAGATTGTGCAGACAGACGTTGGAGAAGGACTCACACTGGCAGAAAGAAGAAAGCGATGGAGCAAAACAGCCACTGGAATCAAGAAACGGAGAGAAAGCAGGATGAAGCAAATGGAAGAGTACAGAAAGCCTGTCACGTGAAAATAAGATTAAGAGAGGGATGAGTTATTAACCGATGATGAAAAATTTAAGAGGAAGATGGAAGATTATAACAGAGGAGACAGAAGTGGGAGGAAGCAGTCATGGGACATATAGGGGCAAATACAGCTGTAAAAGGGTGGGGAAAAAAATCAAAACCACATTTACACCCATTTTTCTTCCTAACAACAGGGATTAAAGATTTGCATAGGGAATACGTCTGAATCAGTTTAAAACACTGAGTGAGAAACAGCAGAAACCAAAACATGAAGTTGGGAACGTGTCCTATTTTCAGCCCCAGAACTCAAGCGACTCCAGCAGTTCTCAGGCAATTGCCTTCTGCAGTGATTCAGTGGAGTCAGACACAGGGGAGTCCTGGTTTCTCCTGGTGACTGGTTTAAACCTAGAGTTGCCAGAAACAGCAGACAGAAAGGGACCTGCAAGGGTTCTGACACTTGTCTCCACTTGTGCCTATTTGTTGTTAATATTCCTTATGCACTTTTCCCTATGAAGCACACTAGTTACTGGGCTTCAGTAATGCCTAACACCAACTGAGCACATATCCACCTTAGATATATATTTAGTTCCTTCCCACAACTTGTACTAGCCCACCTGAAAGATGTAAAATCTTACTCTTTTGAAGAAACTACCAAAAGTGTACCTAGAGAGTCAATTAATCTGTTTCCCCAAACCTACAGAAAGGGACCATGAGGAGCAAGCATCAGGGAAGTGAAAGTGACAGTTGCTTTGTATCCCTCAGCCCTGTTTTACTGCTCTCTCTTGAAGGTCCCCTTTTTATATCTAATGACAAAGAATGGAAGAATAAAGGCAAATAAAATGAATTGTGAACAATTATTTAGAAGTGGAATCAAATATTTTCTAGCCAGCTCCCCTTGGGTGCCCAAAGGAACATTGTCTGGGTTCAGTTGCTAGGGCTTGTTTTCAAACAAGAGGAAACAGTCACTGGGATGTACTCTGGAGCTAAACAGAGTTCTTGCTTTTATGCTTATTTTGCTGCTGGATCACTGCAGCCACTGAAAATATCTGCTGCCCCTCCGCACAGAGAGTTATTTGAAGTTAACAGCTCTATTTATGAGTCAAAGTCCTATTGTTTAAAAAAGACAAAAACCGAAGTAGGTATAGTTTATATCTTTGCTCCACTTGACCCACGAGGAAGCATCAAAGTTTCTTGCTTTTTTTTCCCTCCTCTTCCCAACAAGTAAGGATAGAATAGGACAAACAAGGAGCGATTGTTCAGACCTGATCAAAAGCAGAAGAGGCACATCTCTCTGTTCAAAGGGAGTCTGTCTGCTTCAGATGGTGTGAACAGTCTCAGAAACTCATGTAACTCTCTCCCTTCCAAGCACACAAGGCCACCCTTGCTGAGCATTTGCTCAGCCACTGCCAACCTCACTCTAAACACCACCACTAAAGTCAACCTACTCATATCTCCATGCTGAAAGTTAGGACATCAGCAGCTCCAGATTGAGGAATTTTGTTTTCTTTTTTTAAACAGAGCAAGTTGCTAGCTGAGGCAATCTGTGCCTATCCTGCAACCTCAGCCTTCAGGCTGAAAAGACATGGAAACCAATTATATGGCAAGGAACAACCACTGGCATGAAACAATTTTCTCTGAGTGGAAGTATTTGATGCTAGTGGTGCCAATAACACACCTTGCAGCAAGTACCTTCACATGTCCTTTGCTTCAGTGTCACTTTCTTTTAAACTTGCACAGATACTTCCTCAGCTGCCAGTTTTAACAGTATACAAGATTTCCAGAAAGCATTTTTCAACCAGGAGAACATGACAGATTTTTTAATATCAGCTTACAAGTAATAAAAAAGTAACGTATTTTTGGCTATTTAGATAGTGACGTGTCTAAAACAAACTCTTTTGTTTCCAGCAGCTGTTAACAATACCTGTAGGGAGCTGTTCCCAAGGCAGTTATCTCTGGCACCGGCAGCAGGAGGATGTAAACAGCATGTATCAAGTTAATGGAAAACATTGTGCAGCCAAATCTGAAAGGAGCAGTGTTTAGCTGGGCCTCTCTCACAGGGATTACGTTCTCACACGCAGCCGCGGGCAGGCCTTGCCGGGGGCGAGCAGCCGGGGCTCTGGGCAGTGCTGGCGGAGCAGCGGGCAGGCCTTGCCGGGGGCGAGCAGCCGGGGCTCTGGGCAGTGCCGGCGGAGCAGCGCCGGGAGCGAGCAGCCGGGGCTCTGGGCAGTGCTGGAGGAGCAGCAGGCAGGCCTTGCCGGGGGCGAGCAGCCGGGGCTCTGGGCAGTGCTGGAGGAGCAGCGCAGCCGAGCCGGAGGCACCGAGCCCATGAGGATGTGCAGGGACAGCCCCGGGCTGGGAGCTCGGGGTCAGTGCCCAGGGAACTCCTCCAGCACGGAGCTGGCTCGGGAAGGGTTAGGCAGGAGCCAGCGTGTGGCTGTCTGCATCTGTCCACACAGATGGACCCTAAGATTAGGAAGATACTGACGGGTTATTTTGAATTACATAGTCCAGGCTTGTACACTGTGGGAGGTGTGATGGGAACCCTTTCTGTCTTTCTTGATAATTTAATGAGCTGTTGTAATGAGGGATCCACTGAGCCCCTCATTTGTATGCAGTTCCCACACGAGATGTGAATATTAAATTCCTCCAAGTATGAATCAGCACCTCTTACTCCCACAGCTTCCCTCTATCTCTCAATCTTCACCAGCTCCACAGCTCCAGATTCCCCTCATGGTCCTGTGGGCTCCCCCACTTCACTGTCAGGTCAGTAGGGACCAGAGGAGATTGACGCACCCTGGTCACAGTCAGAAGTATCAGCCACTCAGTAGAACAAAGCAGGAGACAGGGTCTCAGTTCTTTCTTGAAAGCCAACTGCAAACAGGTGAGTGCCGTGCCCTGCTAGCCTTTGGGAAAACTGTATGACATGGGAAATTTAACCTACAGGGCATCGCTGTCTCTGACACCTGGTAGTTTAAATAATGAATTGGTAATTATAAACCCTTTTGACATAAAAATGAAGTTTAAAAAAGCAAACTTTTGAGACACACCTTTTGATGGTTGAGGGCTTTCCCACGTAGATTCCACCAGCAGCCATCACTCAGCAGTGGCAGACAGCAGGTGCTTGCCACTCCAAACGGGGAGAGACACTCACCAAACTAGAAAAGTCAGGGACTAAACAAGTTTGCAAAAAGCGGCAATTCCAGTCCAGAAATCATTTCCATAGCTGAGAGGAGGAAGTGTTCCCTGAGGACAAGGAGGCTGGCTGGATTTCATACTTTTTCCTGCTGAATAGATGTTCTTTTGTATGCAATAAAGAAGGAAAAATAATGGGAGAATAGGACAAAACTGAAAAATTCACAATTGCAGTGCAAAAGTCACCACCTGCTCCTGCAAAACAGCCTGTTCTGTATTTCCAGTCCTGGGAGTTGTAGACCAGAATTTCTCAATAAAGTGTGCTAAGCTCAAAGGCATGAAGATAGCGACAGATCCAGACTTGTTAGTGCCATGAACATTTGTCTTGGCCACAATACACAGTGAGTACACAAAGTGCTGCATCTACCATCTAATGCCTTCCATGTTATATCCAAACCTGTGCAGAAAGTCCCAACCCAGAAATGTTTAGAAACTGAAGTTCAACTGCATGTCTCAATATAAAAACAAACCCAGGATTTCAAACACCACGATTTCTGCTGTAGAGTCTTTCCCACAGTCACCCACCCAGACTCAGTTGCTTGAGATCTCCAGGACCAAAGCCAAGAGTGTAACAGGAAGGAGAAAGTACAAACCTCATACCCAGTAAATGGGAACTTTATTAAACTACCGGGATACTCCGAAATGTATAAATGTTCCATTAAATACAGTCAGTTTTCTTTTATGCATATTCATAGAAATTTATTTACATGTTTTAAACACATTTAAATTATTTTTCAAGCTTGCTACCAATAAAATTTGTTGGTTTCTTTAAAAAAAAGGAAAAAACATCTGCTCTTGCAGATGTACATCTACATAGATACAAGTAAGAAGGGAGATGTTTTTGTATTCAACCCACAGTGGAGGCAGTATCCAAAAAGCTTATCCAAAAAGCAAAATATTTGCCCTTGCAGAAAAGCGGGCTCTATAAATTCTCCCTGTGGGACAGACTCAAACAAGAGGCCCTGTGCAATACTTTATAATGTTTGGGTATGATGTCTGCATCAAGATTGGCTGGTATGTGGGAGCAGCTAAAGGCCCCTTGCCAGATTCAAACCTCAAAGTTAGCTGTCTCTGATACCAACCTGTGAGATGCATGTGAGCTCATGCTCACTGAATTACGTTCTCCCAGCATGGAGGGATAGAGCAGACAAACAGATCTAGTACTAATATGTCAATGCCACTTGTCCAAAGAGATTTCCTTTTTGCTTTTTACTTTATTCTTACATGAGGCTTCATTCATAAGTGAATAAAAGGCAATTCTTTAAATAAAATGCTTAGGAGAACAGCACTTCCCCCACCTAAATACATTTCTCTTGGGAAGATGCAAAGTATGCTGAATGAGTTTTCCCTCAATCCCTGTATCTTAGTCCGACAGAGGTTAAAATTTGTATCTCCAGGAAAAAAGGGATGTTTTTACTTTGCAAAAAGCTTATCAAATGCTAGTTTAATTCCTTTAGAGTCTTTAAACATTAAAAACCACATTTGAAGCAACCAAAGAACTCTACAAAAACATTGTCATGCGTAAGCTCTGTGTTTCATGCTAAATATTCTTGTTGACAAGGAGAAGGAATGGAGGAGGAGGAGGAGGAGGCAGGGAAACTAATGGCTCAATCAGAGCCATTGCAACATTCAAGTAGTTTGGTAGTGTACAAACCAGTGGAAACATGGAATGGTAAGAAAGTGCTCGGCACTACATTGCAGCCTTCAAGAGCTGAACTGCAAACATCCTGATATGCATCATAAATATATGGCACTTCTGTATGACCAAAAGCTGGCAAGTTTGCTTGTGATCAAAATAAGTCAGGAGTAGTCGACATGCCAATGGCCCTTCCAACAGGCACAGCCTCCAGCTGTGCTATCCAATGCAGCACCAGCCATATCCACTTGTGCATGCAAGACAGTGCTGCCACATTCTTGGAGAACAAGCCTCCTGTCCAGCAGAAAGCCTTCCCCAGACACACATACACATTCATAAAACATGCTATAAATTCTTCAGGGAGGTTAAAGACAGCTACAAACAGCAAACGTCTTGTTCTACAATTTTTTGGCCAGCAGTTCCCAGTCTGTCCAATTGCCAGCAATGGACTTTGCAACAGGCAAAAAGAGCTCCCTAATCCAAGGAATTGAAAGCAATGGAAAGCACAATCACCTAAGTTCATTTTAGTACTGTTCCACAGGATTCATTTTGACATCAAATAAGAAACCAAGAAGCACAAAGGCTTGAGTCCTAGGAAGAATCTTGTGTACACAAAAAAGACTGGCCTTAATCCATGTTTTCTGTCACAAAGTGTTTCATCTCATAGGTAAAACTTCTTAAAACTTTTTGGCTTTTGGTAACTTCTTTTATCACAAATGCGAAGATTTGCTGTTCTGCTCACATTCCATCACAGTAGCTTTAAATACATTCAAATTCATAAAAAAGGATTTAGACCAGAACACAGCTACTTGCCCTTTTTCAACAGTGTGCCATACTTCAGTAAGCACATGATGCCATGCATTGGCAAGGTTACTGTTTTAAGGAATTTCACTACACAGACATCCAGTGCTTGGACAAGTGTTCACATTCCAAGGTTAAGAAACCCCTCTCTCCCTTATTTCAATAATGGCTTCAGTATTTTACCAATTGTCGTTCGGTTTGCATCCTTCAGTTTGAGAGATGCCTTTTCCACTGTACCCTGTTCCTTTGGTGCAGGCTCTGCTTTTGTGCTGACAGCTTCTCCCTGCAGGATGCTTCTTCCAACCACTCTGGCACTATTTGCTCTCTTTAAGGTACTCACGCTGTTCTCCTTTGGATTTGGATCATCAGAGGTCGCTGCTGGCTTCACTTTAGGTAGCCTCTGGGACACAGACCTTGTGATGGGTGGAGGTCTGGATGAGCTGGATAGATCCACTTTTGCACGCTTTGAAGAAGAGGCCACTGTATTCCTTGCGAAGTTTGGGACAGCAGGTGGTGCTTTGGGAATACTGACTGTGGCAACCTTGGTGTCATCTGTGGGGGTCTGGGGTTTTCCACTGGAGCGACACATCTTTGTTTCGTCTGTCTTTGATTTGACATTATTCCTAATGGGTTTAGAGATTGGCTTCCTGACAGCTCCTTTGTCCCTCTCGAAATGAGCACTACTTGAGGTGACAGTGCCCCTTCGTAACTTTGGCTCTTCTACTGACATGCTGTGCCTGTAGGGACTTCTTGGCAGTGTGTCTGTTGTGCCTCGGACAGAGCTGCGATGAGACAGCCGACTTTCCACCGTACTGTTTTCACGAAGGGCTGGCTTGGCTTCTGGCTTTTTCACGCTGCTGGGAGCCCTGTTTGACCGAGAAATAGGCACCACCTTCCTCATACTTTCATTCTCAGAGGCATTCAGAGTTCTGACAGGTCTGGAAGGAGCTGTGTGGCTAGGGCGAGTGCCACTGGATTTTGTGGAGCTTGGAGATCGATCTTTTAGAGTGTTTGTCTTTGGTCCTACTAGATCTTTATTTTTTATGGGTTTTTCTTTAGGAAGAGTGTGCTTGCTGTCGGCATCATCCTTATCATTGGCAGAAGTGTGAAGAGACAGGTCCTTGTCAGAGGTGGAATTCAGGTTTGAGAAGAAAGATCTAGCCTTGTTCTGAGCATCATTGCCGAAAGAGCATGCTTTGCCAGCCTCATTTCTTATTTCATTGCCTGCTGCTTTAAAATCATTTCCCTCTTCAGAGTCCAATGTTAAAGAACAATCAGTCGTGGTATCTGACATGTAGCACACTGGCCCATCTTCCCTACTTCCTGAAACACTTGTATCCATAGACATAGAGCTGCTGCTGTTGGGCTCTAAAGCTTCATTCTTGCAACCCACTGCCTTGGCTTGATGGTCATGGGCCTCTCTGGAACTCCGGCAAGCTGGAGGCAGCTCATCATCGGCAGTGCTCAGGGAATGAAAGCTTAGATCATCTAGAGTCTCCAGGTCTGTCCCACCAGCATCCTCTAAATATAAAGGTGCATCTTCTGCAGGCTTTGCTCCTTGAATATCAAATTTACGTAACCCTTTAACAAGTTCACGCTCCTCAATTGCAAGAGCCAGAGCATTTATATCTGTGGACTCCTCACAGGACACGTTGGAAGTGTGCAAGTTGTAGTCGGTGCTCCTCTGTGAGTAATGGGCACCAGGGCCGGCTGAGCCGCTGAGGTGACTGGGCTGAGCTGCAGACACCTGCACGGGGCCACCACTTTTCACTTCCTTTTCAGACTGTTGGTGTAAGTGCAAGGTATTTAAATTGAGATCTCTTGTTTCTTTGGATTCCGTCCAGGCTGCATTTGGTCTTGCTTGTCGGGTGTTTGCACGGGGAAGGCTGTTAAACTTGTTTGGATCCTCATCTTTTGAGATTTCCAGGAAACTCTGCAACTCCCTGTCTGCAGTCACCCCCAAAGAAAGTCGAGAGCGTCTGGAATTTGTGTTTCTGTACAAAGGGCTTTGAGGCCTCTGCTGCAAGAAGGGAAGAAATTCTCCAAGTCCGTTTTTAGCCAACATCTCTACATCATTTTCACTGCTGCTCCGCCCAAAGCTCCCAAGCTCTCCAGCTGTCCAGGATCGACGCTTCTCCTCCAGCTCCTTTCGCCTTTGCAGACTATGAAGTTCCTGGATCTCTCGTTCCCTATTCTCCTGAAGGAGGAAAATCACAAATACATGTCTCAGAGGACAGTGTCCTACGCATAAGAACAAGACACACTCCTTCGTCTCTCCCTTTTTTCCTTCCCATCGAAGTTAGCTCCTACTGCTGTCACCCACTCCCAACCTCCGATACATACACAGGCATGCAATCACTGCAGCAACCACAGCCTGCAACCATTAACCCTATGGAGAGCAGCTCTCTGCATGACTAATGGGACGACACATCCATCCGGTCAGTGTACACAAAAAAAATGCACCAGACCTTGCAAAGACCAATGAACTGATCCATCAACCCCCCAAGCAGATGTCACATCTCAGAATCACAGAATATGCTGGGCTGGAAAGGACCTACAGGGATCACTGAATTTAACTCCTTGCCCTGGACAAGACCATCCCCAAGAGTCACACCATGTGCCTGAGAGCATTGTCCAAAGACTTCCCGAACTCTGTCAGGCTTGATGCCATGACCTCTTCCCTGGCGAGCCTGTTCCAGTGCCCAACCGCTCTTTGGTCGAGTCAAAGAGTTCCAGATGTAAGATGGAGAGCATCAAACTCTCACTAAGTTTAAAGGTGGCAGTCTTATCAGGTTAGTAAACCTCTACCTAATCTTTACATTCATATTTTAAGACTAACTTGTCTGACCAGCACACAGCCAACGTGGTTTCTCCAACCCACCTTACTACAACTGCAATTGCTCCTCAGCAAGTCCAATTTCTACACAGTGATACTTTCCTCTAACATTACTAACATTACAGACTGAAAATTTTGTGAAAAGGCATTGCTTAATTGCATATGAAAACAAATAGAAAAGTTAACACAATGCCTCACGATACTTAGGCATCAACTGACACCACTCAAGGACCATCAATCAATGTCTTGCTCCAATTTTGGATCTCATAATCACTGTTGGTTTCAAAAACTGGCAACTGTAGTACAGAGATTGCCCAGGGATGGAGATTTTGGCAGCTAAGCTAAGGGATTTTGGTTCAGGAAGCCATAGAAGAGGTAGTTTGAATTTGAAAGACAGCACAGTAAACACCTTTTTACTAAAATAATTAGCAGTGATTTACTGTGAATATCAGCATTTTAACTGTTACCTCTAGGATCCAGATTTAATCTAACTGCACCTTTGGTTGAACTTCCTGGGTTACTTTCTGTAATGAAGAACTTGGCTTGCTGCAGCCATTACAGCTGTAGCAAAAGAAAGAAGGAAGAGGCTAGTCTTGACAGAGGATTCAAAAATTACATGATTTTACAGCATGTTGTTAAATCTGGTCTAATCAATGACACACTGTTTAAAAAAATCACACCTTTATTTGTCTAAAGCTCTATGTAGTTTAATCTTCTCGTTGTTGTGACAACAGAAGAGCTGCACCACTAGAAAAAGTCACCTGAAAGCTTTCAGTAAACAAAAGCCTAATGCTTTGTGATGAATGGATTAATCTACACCTCTTAAAGTGGATTTGAGACTACACTGGACTCTGAAAGATAGGATGCATTAGAGACCTAAGAATCCTGAACATCTAAGAAAGGAAAAAGAAAAAAACTTGCATTTCAGGAAAAATGTTTGGCAGGAAGCTTTCTTTGTAATTTGTAATTCTGTATGGAATTACAGAATGAATTCTTGTCAAATGCTAAAGCTCAACTTTAAATATACCACTGTGAAGAGAAATGGTTAAAAATAGCTGCAGATATTAATACCATTAGAAAAAGAATATTAGAACCTCACCCAAAAGGAGTTTTAGGAGATTTTACTCAGATGAAAATCTATTTTAGGCACATAGTTAGACAAGTCAGAAAATTGCAAAAAATGTTTAAGCATTTGAAATATGTGCACATGGCCATTGTGGTACAAGCCATCTTTTTAGACTGTTGGATGTGCTGTCTACACATCACATTCTTTTGTCAGAACTGACATTTTTATAGTAAATTGTTCCGGTAATTTTGTAGGAACAACGGTCAATCAACAGTTAGCAAGCAAATCTTCTCAAAATTTGCCAGCAAGAGTCTCATTTGTCTTTTTTATAGAGTGTAGCTGCTTACTGCAGAGAGAGGACCTCAAAAGTCATAGCTATCCAACAACCACTTGTAATATGTGACTATGAATGAAATCCTCAATCCCCAATAATTGAACATATTTGGATGAATCATCTCTTGCTAAACTGACTACAATAGCTATCACCATTTGGTTTTATACATTTGTGCAATGTTCACCCTCGTGTAACTATGTGTTGTCTTGGGTGGTAAAGGTTAGGTAAACTAATGGTACAACAGGCACAATGGCAGAACATCCTGTCAGCTCGCTCTGAATTGAGACTGTTCTCTTCTTTCTGAACAAAAGCTTTTATCCAAAGTGCTGTCAAATGCAGATTGCAAAAGGGCACTGATCCAACTAATTAATGCTATTTATTAAGATCTAAGAAATGTCTGTAACAATAGACAGACTATGCTGAACCAAAACTGTAACCAATGCCAATACTGCTCCTCCATCTTAATACATTTCCTGAATTATTTACCAATTAAGGGTACTGGGCGAATGAATGCTCACACTGGGGTAAGGTACCTTGCTGCCATAGGCCTCTTTCACTTCTTAAGTTTTCACCCACAAAAATCCTTTGAAAGGACAAAGCAGAATACACAGCCCTTACTTTACTTGGTAAAGTGCCTCTAGCCATGTAAAGGAAGGCAGCGGGCAGCCCGAGCTAATGTGGATTCAGGCAGGTACATCCAAGGAATGGCCATATCTTTCCTTTTGCCTTTCCAACACTACCAGGCCAAGTCCTGAACAGCAAGCCATAGTCAGGAAGTCTGTGCAATCTGTCTCAGAGCTCAGCTTGGCATCACCAGCCTCCTCACAGAAAGAGGAGGGAGGTGCCCACTTACAAGCAGGCCAGTGAACAACCCTGATGTATCATGCCGCTGGTCTCACCCGCCAGAAGATGCACAGCAGCAGGGCTGTCCACAATGGCCACTTCCCACCTGGCTTCTGGAAAGGAATGCTGTTTTCTGCAGCCATTTGAGCAAATATATCAAATACAAGATACAAAATGCCCCTTAAGCAGAAAAAACAACTTAATTCATGTGAACCAATACCCACTTCAAATGTGCGAGAACCTCATTCAGCACTCTTACCTTAACAGCTGTGTTGAATCTTGTGCAGAAGTCCCTAAATATCTGGAAACATTCATCCAACTTCATAGTTTCTTTGTCTTCACAGAAAAAATCAATGAGAGCATTTCCCTCCTTTTGCAATTCTCGTTTCTGGTGTTCAAGCTCCTTTAGATGCCTTACAGCAAACTGTAGCAAAAACCATACACACATGAACCAGACAGAAAAATTAAAGTCACAACAGGTCATGTATATATTAGGAACTTACAAAATTCATGTTACAACCTAGAAGTTGTTACAGAGCCCAGGAAATTAACATCTTGAAGGAGAACTCATACTAACAAAGGGAAACATCATCTCACCAAACTGAGTAAAAAAGGTCAGGTAAAATGGATCAATCAAAATGTACATTCTAGTGACTAGGATGGAAACCAGGAAAAAGCTCAAAAGCCCTTGAACAAACTTACAGCTTTAATTTTTAGATGAGTAAAATCAAAAACTGTACTAGGACACTAACAGACCTCTTGGGAGCTTCTTAAAAGCTCCTCATTCCTTATTTTCCCATTTCCCCCTCAACCAAGCATAAAGGATTAATTCCTCCTCCCCACTTTTCCAGAAACACATGTGAACTGATTCATGGATATACATCACAAAATCAATTCCTTCCTAAGGTAAGGAATCCTAATCCTAGACCACAATAAAAAAGGCTTTCATGCTTGAAAGGTAAGGAACGACTGAAAATACATATATTTTAAGACATCCAGAAAATGTTCCCATAAAGTAGCACTTTAAATTATAAGTGTAGAGCAATACAGACAGGATGGGAGTAGTGTACTGGAAGAAGATTCAGGAGGAAGAGAATAAGGCTGTGATTAGACTTTGAGCAGCAGAACTGCTTAAAACACTTTGATCAGGTGCCCCTGTCTCCTCTATCTGCATCACCAGCTGTCCATCTGCCTCTATAGGATATATTCTATTCTATTCTACCACCTGTAGCTCAAAATAACCTGAGAAGTTAATTTTTCAGACAAATCTCTTCTCTGACTCATAGTCACCTAAATATTTTCCATAATGTAGCATTGGGGTGGGAAAATACACCTAGAGGCCCTGGTGACCACCTAATTCAAACCTGCTTTCAGGAATTGCTTGGAAAATTATACCACTAGGATAGGAACAAATATGACTTGGTAGTTTTAAGAAAAAGAAGAAAAAGGAGGGGGAAAAAAAACCCCACAATAAAACCTGGAGTGAAGATAAACTGGACAACTGATAAAAGCATACATCAAAAAATAGTTCCTCCCACATATTTCAGGAATTTATTCACAAGGGTGAAATAATCAAAGCTGACTTTTAGATCAGCTTGGTTATCACCTGTAATTTAGAAACAAAATCCGGAAATGTTTATGTAAGGTATGCATTTGTAAAATTTTTTTTCCCAACATTTCTTTTGGAATGTGGCCTAAACAAGGTTGTAGTGTTACATAAAACCATCTATTAGATTTTTAAAAATGCCAAACATGTTAAAACATAACATTAAAGAGTCTGGGTGCTATGGATAAAAGCCAACAATTCAGAGTGAATGAGGACAGGTATTTCAATCTTAACCTGCCCCTTTCTTCATCAGCTTTTTCATCTCCTGAAAAACTACAGGGACTATTAACTACATTTGCAAGTTGAAAATAAGGGCGGGTTGAGTTCCAGATTAACACCTGCCTTCTTATTTTTAATAATTACCTGTAGTGTGAAACAGAAAAAATCATTTAATTGAAGTATAATATGTATTTCTCGAGGCATCACCACATACTCCAATACCAAGAACTCTGCTTCCAAGGTAAGAGCTATATACATCTAGGCCTGTAAAGTCACTGCAGTACTTAATTAAAAAAAAGGAGAACCCACACAGATATAATGGTATGGCTCAGAATAAGAGACTCTGTGTTAAGGGTAAATCAGTAGAGAAAAGAGTCCCTTAACCTTTCAGCTTCTAACAATATCTCTTCAGCCATCCAGCAATCAAGATTCATATGCACAGCACACCCTCAGCTAAAACCGATGTAGTCCAAAATAACACAGCATGCAGATATTATATTTTGGGCAGCTGCAAAGTACAAAACCAGAGACCACTCCAAATTGTCTTATATTTTAACTACTGATCTTCATCAGTAATTTCGCACGCACTAAACACGCTTGCCTAACAAGCCTTGGGCAATGTACACTCAGTATCCCTCCCTGTAAAAACACAGCCCTCCCAACACGCTTACATGACAAACAGCATGAGGCTGGAACACCTTTGTATGACTGACAGGCTAGGCACACTAAAACAGTGCTTCTGTTTATTAACAGGTCCACACAAATTACATTCCGCTGAAGAATGCTGCTGTATTCTGGCGACACTAACACGTTAACACGGATATCCTACAAACCTGGAGAAAGTTTTCCATCTGATGAAAGAGTTTTGAGTCTCGTCGGATGCTGTCTTTAACAGATCTTGTCCTGACAGACAGTGAGTGGAGCTCTGCTTCTACACTATCGATGGACAGCCTAAAAATAGCATATACAGAGAATGTTTATCAAAGGAGAAGGAGTGGCCCACAGGTTAGCCACAGCATGCTGCAAAAGTGGATGCTTTACATGAGGTGCAAACGGGTTATCAAACAAGACCTGCCTGTTCAGGAAATCTTTCCAGAGTAGACACTGAAAATTAGGAGAGAGATAAGCACATTTCTTCTTATTTGCAAGCATGAAAAGATTCCCATGGGGTGTGGTTTCATGATTAACTTCAGCCAGTCCTACCCACTCTCCCCACCTAACCTTAGAAAGGTTAATGCTGCCCTGCCTCTGTCCAGGTGTTCCTTTTCTGTCCTGGTGCCTGTCCTAGCACTCATTTTTGAGATGGCCAGCCATATCTGTGAACTAGGAAAGGAGAAAGCCAGTTTGTTCCAGACTAATCCTTTGCTTGGTCCAACTGACGATATGACTGTTTGAGTGCAGGAGCTACCACAAAAAGGGACAAGAGACCATCAGCCAGGATTACCAATTTTGGCAGTAGCATCTGGCATCATAAAATTGCGTCTTACACTCTTCTAAGCAGCCACAGCAATGCAACCCACACAGTCTCAACCCCACAGTTACAATATTTCATCCTTCTACTAAATACCAGCAGTGAAGCTGCTGCTGTGAAAAGGGAACTCAGAAACTGAAGACCACAGGAAAGACCTCTGATCTGGTGTAATCTAAGTACTCTCCTGGAAGACCCATGATCCATACAACAGTTCCCACCTAAATTTCCCAGTCACTTTGAGGGTAAATGCTTCTAAACCTTGGCATTTCCTTCATAAGAGAACTAAGCTTTGCCTAGGAATTGAAGCACTAGTTTGCCAAATGATAAGAACTAACAACTGTACACATGCTCCTCCTAAGGTTGTTTCACCAGCACCATGACAAACATTAAAGCTGAAGAACTTGTGGCAGCCTGATTAAAATGCACATGGCAGCAGACAGTGACACATGCATAAGTTTGTCAGTACATACACAAATGAGTATAATGTGTGCTGGTTTTTCTCTGCGTATTTCATCTGCAAAGTTTAGTACCCTGTTCTGGGAAAACATTGTGTTTTTGCAGCTACGAAAAGCAGTAGAAAATACAGGCTACATTTTTCTGCCTTTGAAGGAGGAAGAGGATGGCCTAAAAGTAAAGGCGGCAAGACAACAAAAAGTAAAGAACATAATGGTAGTTGTTTTAACATGCTCTAATTGGGTGGATTTATGAGCAACATGTACATGACAGTTCTCTTTAAGGACCTTCCTCATGCCCAATGGTGAGGTACATATTTAATTTTGTTTCATTTTCATGTACAGAGTGCAGTCCCTGAATAGACTTCAGCATGAGTTACAACAGAAGATTCTCAGCATTAACAAATGTGATCCAAGAACAAAGTGGTTAGAAAATAAATATCATCAAATTTGGGATCCTGCCTGTTCCTCTCCTGTTTGCCAGGGGGCTTGGATGCTGAGGAAAGCTACATTCCCCAGCAGGCCACATGGCAAACTGCCAGAAAGGTGTGTGGGTTGGATGGCAGAGAGCCACACAGGTGGTCCCTCAAAAATTTTCCGATTAACTCTATGGCCACTCCTTTCCTCAGAAGATTTCAGTCTTTTGCAGACATTACTTAACCCTCCATCAGATCTAAGAAACTGGATCCATTTTGCAGCTGGGAAAAGAATGTAAATAGATTGCCCTAAGCCCAAGAGTAAGGAAGTAGCAAAACTGGGAATAAAACTTCAGCACTGCTAGCTTCCAGGATTCAGATTTAGATCACACTGTCTCACAAAAGTAAGTACAATTATTGAGGTATGAATAAGGTTCAGTTTAAAACTATGAAGCTTAAGACTTTAAGCTGAAAAAATGCAGAGCCACAAACCCTTCAGATTTTCCAACCAAGACAGCAAATGAAACCTCAAAAAGCATCTAAGTGAAGCCAGTGCCAGCACCTGTCCCTGGTACCAGATTTGGAAAAGTATTGTAGCCTGAGACTACTGAATGAAAATTGGTTTAAGGAAAAACAGTAACATTCTTTTAGTTCAATCCCTTAAGAGTAATGAACAAGCACATGTATTTGACAGAGACAGAATTACTAAAAATCTACGAAGATCATGTAATAAAAAACCCTCATACCTGAAGGCACATTGAAGGCATACTTCTCTAGTAAATGGAAATGAAGACCTCAAAGCTACAGTAAATATTTGTAAAGGTCTGTTTTTGTGCCAAGACTTTCCTGAATAAACCCCATTGCTTCACAAATGAGAAAATTTCAATTCCTGTCTAACCATAAGTTTTCAATTTTCTTTTAACTCACCTGGCGGCATCAGGAACACTCCTAATTTTTTCTGAAAAGTTGAGAAGAGCATCATCTTTCTTTTGGGCTTCCTGAAACAAACATAACAAAACCAAAACACACACAATCCATTAACATTCCACCACCATGCAAAATCCCTAAGTCTGGCAGTTCTAAAGCTTCTGGGAGGGCACTTAAAGGTTTCTCTCCTGCACTGTTTTTCTTCCCATTCAATCCTAACACAACTGAGTGGAGGACACCCCTTAAAGAAAGGCAGGGATCAGAACTGGAGATTTTAAACAACAGCTTCCATTTTGCAGGGTAAAATAATACTGCTTCTGTCAGCGAACACAAGCCAGATATATTAATAAGCAATGTCAGGGAAAGAACAATTTACTGATGCCATTGTTTGAGCAGATACAATGCTTCCTGCACAAACATCAATTTATACCCTATTAGTTGCTGGCTGGAAATCTGTTAAGCCAGCTTGTACACAGATAACCAAAGTCATATGGATGCATTTAAATTCTCTCCCTTCTAAAACCAAAAAAATTGAAAGGAAGGAAAAACATCTTGAAAATGTCTACAACAGCTTTAAAAAGCACACATCAGTCATCAAGGGAGAAAGAAAAGCTATCAAGAAGGCCACTCAAAAGTTTCAATGGGAAGACTGAGAGAATTTTTATTGAAATAAGCCACTTCCACAGTGTAAGAATTTGGGACAAGAAGAGAAAATCTACAATGAAGAAGTGTGATGAAGGCAAGTTTCTACATGATATAAAAACTTAAGCTTTCCATGGGATTCTGCATAAGATGAATGTAGAGGTAATTTTTGGTGAATTTTGTGGCAGGAGAAGAACGGTGAAGATTAGATCAAAGCTGGGAGAAAGGTGCTTTTTTTGGAGACACATGGACCCTTTTATTGTCTACCAATTAATGGACCTGTATTTGCAGAAGTTGCTTATATCAGCAAAATAAATGTTCTATACCAGAGCAACGAAATGCAGCAGACTCATCCCAGGTTTGTTTGCTTTTGTGTCTGCCAGCTTGAGCAGTGACGACAGTTTAAATCCAACAGCATTGCCAGCATAACCTCCCTAAAAAGAAACAATTTGCAAAAGAGCAAATGAGAAGCTGAGGCATGACATCAGAGCACTGCAATACTAACAAGGAAGTATGGTCCATAAGCCATCTCCCTTTTGGATGTCACTTACCGCATTCATAATATTCCCAGCCTGAAGGACCAAGTGCAATATGGAATGCAGTTCCTCACAAGTCATTAACTCTGTAAAGAACAAGAAAATTGCTGTCTAACAATTGTTTGTTTAGAAATAAAGTCAGTTACCAAGCTCCTCTTCATCTTGAGCTTTTTTTTGTAAATTCGACAAGAAACTACAATAAACTGAAGAGGTCCTGGGAAAGATAATGGTACTATATAATTCCAATTCACAAGCACAACTGACAAACCTCAATCTATGTTCAGACTTCAACTTAGTAAGTGGAGTATTTCCAAGGCAACCTCCAGCAGCTAAGGAAACATTTGGGGCCTAATCCTGCAATGTGTGAAGTGTCTCATGCAAGTGGTTAAGAATCCTCACCACCTACTAATTATTCCAGTGTGAGGCAAGTGTTCTGCACCCTGCAAGATCCACTTGCCATCTGTCAGGATTGGGCTTTTGAACAACTACTTTTTTTAGGAGACTTGGCCATAAGGCCTGAAAAGGTAACAGGCAATGTTTAAATTTTCCTTGCTTATCCCACTCCCACTATGAATCATCATTTTATTTCTGTATGATCACCAACTCAGAGCAGCATTTATTTTACTCGTCATATCAAAGATGATTTAGCACAAAGTTATATTCAGTGTGACATAGAGTGAAATGGAATAAAACTGCCTTTTAAAGTTTTCCCATCACGCAAGCCTGGTTTGTACATATGTTCATTTCTTTGCCAAATGCACAGTAGTGTTCTATCTGAATTCATACACCTTTTCACTCAGCCACATATGAGCAAAAAACAACGAATGTGCAAAAAACAATATATATGCACCAGAGCAATTGCTTTAGAAGTAAGATGTGGAAATTCAAAACCATAGAGTTGATAAATGTGCCACGGCAAACCAAGTGACTCCAAATTTGCAAGTACCCATACACAGGAAAATCACCACGAACATGTTTAATAGTTCATAGTGTAAATGTGAGGTACTATATATTACACTAATGAACAAAATAAAAGGTGGATTCCTTTTGATTGCAGTGTAAATACCTCAAAAAACCATTTTGCTTCCAACTCTACATTCTATAATTTACCCTGCATTGGGCTGCTCAACACAATACACTAATCAATCATTTTGGAAGCCCATAGCTCTTTTGCATTTGTAGTTCAATACTGGCAGCCCAAAACCATAATTAAATAATTAAATAACCTTTGATCTAACAAGCAATAGGTGAGGAGGCAAGGAGGAAGAAAAAGGAGAGAATAAATAAGAGAATAGCAAATTTCACAAGGCCAAGTGGAGAAGGCAACATCTAAAAACTTCACACAGTAAGAGCCTGCTCCGCGTCACTGTGACATACATCCATCTGCAGGCTAGATGAGAATCCACCAGGCTCTTTAGACCATCCTAACCCTTACTGATTGTCAGCATTATAACTGAAGTAAATATTCTCTCAGTTTAATTACAGGAAAGAATCCTAGGAGACAGCAATAGAAAAGGAGACATAATTCCTAAACAACTTCAGGCTATCAACAAACCCTGAAGTGAAAAGACCAAATGGAGAAGAGCACATGACAAAGTGGACTGAACACAGGGAAGGCCCAGTCAGTGATTTGCGTGGCTGGCCTGATGCAGGAGTTGGAGACCAAAGTGTCTCCTCTCTGGAGGGAATTAATTCACTGGTTTTTTACATATGTCTTCAGTGAAGGACACGAAGGACATTAAGGCGTGGCTGCTTTTATACATAACATATTCCTTCACATGTGTCTGTTGCTCAAAACACAAAGAACAATTATTTGAAAGAGATGCTAATAAAAGGCCAAACTCAGACCTAAACCCTATGGTACTGCACACTTTCCAGAGTCAAGGACACATTCAATCTCCACTGGTGGGAAAAGGGTTTTTTTTCCCCTTTGCTTTTACTTGAAAGGACTGCTCTAATCACCAGTGCTCATACATGAATATTTTACTTACTGCACCTTTTTATACCACTAGAAGCAGTCTAAGCTGTGATCTAGTAGCCTGTCAAAAAATTCCAACATGAAACAAGAATTTCATATTGAGGAACAGGACCAAGAGGCACTCAAGGTACTGTAAAGGGTCAGCATTAATGTTTGTGAAACCAAGAAATGTGATTTCTTGTGAAACCAAGAAATCAACTATTTTCCTGCAGAGTAGAAGACACTACACTGCCTTAACAAATAACCAGCTGCAGCAGTTCAAAACTTGTGAAATGTAAAGAACAAAACAGGTATGTAGAGAAAAAGAGAAGAAAAACAGAAAACAAAGGAATAGTAACAGTATTCTCTACAATAAAGATTTTAACCTATCAATACTGCCACCTCTAAAGGAAATGGTCTATAGAGAAATTTAGAAAATACAGTAAATTTTCTCTATGGATCTCTAAAAGAATAAGCAGAGAGGTGTAACAACCACATTCCATCACAGGGAGAGCAGTGCAGGAATGAGCAAACTGTACTCAAAAGATGACATCCTAATTTGGTCATGGACACCTTGGCTTCTGTCAGTGTAGGATACATTACTTATAGGCTTTGAACATGAATTTGTTGCTAGTGTATCCAAAGTCTCCAGATTTTTGATTTTGGAAGCAAAGATCCACCAGGCACACCTTGATGGCATTTGTCAGAGGGGAGTTAGCTTCCTTTTAATAGCTAAGGTACCTGAAATTCAAGCTCTGGTCTTCGTAATGCACACTAATTAACATGCTAACAATAACAAGAGTATTAGGCATGTCCCAACATATTTAATTACCTTTTGTTGCCTGTCTTATAATTTTCATGTCATCCTGTAGAGAAGCACAGGAGGGTGAGAACTCCCTCTCCAACACCATGGCTTCAATCCTAAGAGCATAGCTGGAGTACACAAACAGGTTTAGAACTGACAGCCAAAAAAGAACACTTATCATAAACAGAATGAATCAACTATCTCCTTACTTTGGCACCTGGATTAGTAAATACATGAAGGAATCAGCTTGAGACAGTTTTGATACATCTCCATCAAAGGCTTTTAACTTCTTTACCTAGAAAAGAGAAAAAAACACGAGCAAAGAATTTTATCAAAGATGAGATTAACTTGACTTGGGAAGGCAACATCTTGAAAAGCAGTAAATTTAAATGAAGGCATTGGAAAGTCCACCCAGTGACTGAATGGCTTCACTGTCCCAACATCCTGTCATTTGCACATACCCTAACCACAAAAAAAAAAATAAATCAAAAAGTGGTGTCACTCCTTTCCCAAAAAACAAGCTACACAGTCCAGCAGCAGAAACCATGATGCCACCATTGTGATTGGTGATGTTGATTTCTGATCAATGACTGCTTTCAGCACTATGTTTAGGATACTGACGATGACCTGAAAAGTGACCCAACTCTTGAACAACTGTGATGTACACTTGGGCATAGTTTAACTGTGTTCAGAATATCCACCATATGACTGCCTAGATCTTATTGGCACAATACAACTAAACTTTAAGTTACTGGGTTTTTTTCAAGATACTTGCTTCAGCCATTTCCCCTAAAACGCTAAAAAGGGGTAAACTTCATGATCTTGAGTTTGTATTTTTTCATTCATATGAAATATTTTAAAGATAAATGCAATCTTGCATTTTAAGTAATTTGTTGTCAGTACTCTCAGTATTCTGAGGACACAATTTACATGCAGAGGAAATACCACTGCATTAATTTTGTCGATCTTCCTTCCCAGCTCCACCAAAATCCATATATTTGCATGATCTGGAAGCCACTGATCCACCCACATTCTTACTATTTGTTTATATAGAAGAACTGAAAAATATATGCACATAAGTTTAAGTGTAACTGGAATTTCTTCCACATCTTCCAACACAGCAACTGCGTCCAAAAGCAGAGCTCACTCTCAGTTACCCTGTTTCTTCATTCCACCACCAAGTTCACACCCAGAGCAGTTGTATGTTTCCACTGATTTACACACCAACCCATCATCCTTCCTTTGTCCAACATCACACTTAAAGCCCATTCACAACCACATCTACACAGATGGTCTTCAGTTTTAGAAAGCATATTAAGCTATTGGACAGAGGAACACTACACCAGAGTATCAACAGTTACCTCACTGCCATGATTTAGCAAAATATCCAGATTTTTTTAAAAGAATCAGCCTACAAATTAATCACTTCAGTTAGTTTTCTGCTTTGATAGTAAAAAAAAGCAACTGATCTGTAGCAGAAGACAAATAATATGCTATACCAAATCAGGATTCTTTTAACAACTTTTTTTCTGGTTTATTCCCATTTTTTTCCACATCATAAAAAATAGAGAAGTGTTGAGAACACATTAAGAAAGACAAAAATACAAGTTAAACAGAGAATGGAAAAGAATTCATTTTCAAATTAAAAAACTCATCAACAAACAAACAAACAAACAGGAAAAAAACCCAACAAAAACTTATGACCAAGAAGGAGATCTCTAATCAGACAGCAATTTTTATTCAGGCTATCTGAATTTAGGCTTAATTTCCTAACACCACCATCCCCCTCCTCACCCAATTTAACTCAAGACACTCAGACAAAAACTCCTTCTAAAGATAAACAGCATACCCATTTTTTTAGGCCTGAGAAAACTCCTAATTTACTGAGTAATTCAAGAAGTCTGCCAACAAAAAAACAGGAAAGACCAGACTTGACATTCCTGATAATTCTAAGGTGTTAAATGAGCAAGAAACAAACCCAAAATAAACACTTTTTCTACATCATTAAGTGGGGAGTGAGAGATAGCATACTATCTCAGTTTTTAAAGGTGTTCTTTAACCCAGCTTCCCAAAAGTAGTGGCCTGCAACCTAAAAAACAAAAGCCTGCAAATTCTCCAACCTCATTTTAGTATCTTGCAAATATCAGAGTTGGACTGAAAAGGATACAGGCATTCAGATATGGGAGAGAAGGAGGAAAGAAAGAAAAGCAGCCCACCAATAAAATCCACGCCACCTCACCAAAATCAGATCATACAAGCCACAGGTTAATTATAGAAAGATGCAATTTGAAGACTTAAATGCACAAAAAGTGAATAACAAGAGATCCTGAGACACTCACAGGAATATTAACTTATTCATGCTACCAGTACTGTATTTAAATATACTTTCAACAGTAAGTAGCAATCAATGTTTTCCATGTGGAATTTTAGTTTTACATGCACAGGAAGAAATCCTCTTTCTTCTATCCTACTAGGAAAAATGCCTGGAGTCATACGAGTGAGTGCTAAATCCCAGAATTAATTCAGAGGAGGAACATTCCTAAACATGCACAAGAGAAGACATTGACAAGGCTGCCTTCTGATGGGTAGGATGGGGTATGAATGTCACTATGCAAAAGGCTTTGGGCAATAGTCAACCCAGAAGAAAGTCTGTGCAATCAGACTTGAAACAAAGATGTACTCACCACCTGGTGCCAAGCCTACATCAACCACCTTAACCCCCACTGCCTTCTCCTTAGATATCCCAAACTACCTTTGTAAGAAGCATCAAGGCAGCTCACCTAAGAAGCTCAAAACCCAAGGATGGTAGAAAACAGTGACCCATTCCACAAACACCCAAAACAGGAACACGACAGAGTTATAAGGTCCTTTTTACCCAGAATTCAACAAACACAGCCTGGGTCTCCATACATGTCCTAAGTTCTTCACATAGAAGACTAAATTGTCTGTTAACTTGGCCTTAGAATAGTAAATAGTCTGGGAAATAGCTAAGGTAAAGATAGGACAGCAATTATTCTGTGTCCCTATTTTTATTAAAAATTTCATATTTTAAAAATAATTCTCACCATGAAGGGGAAAAAAAAAAGTTATTTGACCTCATCGACACTACCAATAAACCAAAAAAACCAAAAAAACTTCTGAACCTCAAATCTAAAAAATTACTGGAACACATTTTGGATGTCTGTCATTACACATTCCAGGGGAGACTATTCAAATCCCATGGGACTGCCTCTACTCCCTGCTACCATGTTGTCCAAGTATTCTGGAAGAAAACTGAGATTCTCTGATGGCTCCCAGAAGTGGGGGTGAAATTCAAATACCAATGGCATGCAGGAGCTGCAAAGAAACTATAGGGATTGACAACAACGTTCACTATTAATCATGTTAACAGATGTAATAGATAGGTTGAGAACACAAGAGAGTTAAAAATGTGGCTTGTTATAAAATCTTAATGAATAACCCTATCAGTTCTGGCCTTGACCTCCTCCCTAGAAGCACAACAGAACTCCTCCACAAGAGTAGGCAGCCACGTACCAAGATATGGCAGTGTAATGTGTATATTCAAGAGAGCATAATTACATTGTATGCTCAGCTCTGTATTACTCAAATTGGGTGCAGAGCTACTAATTTAATTTTTCATTATATTCATATATGGAATATGCATTTGTGCTGTCCATGCATGCCCATGCTCACTAAATCTGATTTTAGAGACACAAGGTTCTCACATACGTAATTTGCTTAATTTTAAGAACAGTTATGAAACATAAAAAGCCTGATCTTTGATTTGTGAACAATTGCAGCAGAGATAGCAAATATGCCATTATACCTGGCAGACACAAAAGCTACTGTATTCAAGTTCTTGGTAATTTTTAAGCTACCAGTAGCACTTCTATTGGGATTTTATTTTATGGCATAAAACAAGTACCTTGCAGGATTTTGTATCTGTGCAGGATCTTTGAAGAAGAGGAATCAACATTTTCTCTGTGGGTTTGGTGGTATTATTATTATTATTATTATTATTATTATTATTATTATTATTATTATTATTATTATTATTATTATTATTATTATTATTATCTCCATACCACTCCAAATATTCAGGACACTAACAAAAAAGAGAGTTAAAAAATACCAATGCCCCAACAAGCATCACAGTGGAATCCAACTACAAGGACATGTGGGAAAGTAGCAGATGTATGAGGCAGTGAGGCACGGTGGGGCGCGAGCTGGGGCAGTGGCAAATCACTACCAGCAAATGATAAAAAGGAAGGGAGAAAAACCTGCAGGTAATCATAAAGGGCAAGAAAGGAAAAGGAGATGAAAGGATCCTCTGAAGGATGGTCAACCCTATAAAGCACTGGCTGAGGAAAGGAGAAGGCATTTAACTACAGACATGGTTTGAAAAGGGTAGAGCTGACAGAAATAGTTCCAATAAAGCAGGTGACAGACGACCAGGGTTTGAAATCAGAGAACAAGAGCAAAGGACATCCTTGAGACATTATAAAGGAAGTTAAGACATTGTGTTGATAACCTGGGCGTGCATGTGTGTGGGTGAGCTGATTACCAGTATGATATGCTCCCTTCTGTATGTATTTAAAGTATAAATTCTGGCTATTCTAGCTCGTTAAACACTGGACTCTCTCAACTTTTACCAGTCTGGGCCTGTTGAAGAGTGCAATAATATGCACATAAAAGTAGCTAAAAGCTTCTTCTGTGCTCTAGTCAGGATGCCAGTAAATAAAAGCTGTCAGCCATTTCAATAGGGTATCATTCAGAAACAACTAGGAATCTTTTTAGAAGTGATATAGCAGAGAAGACCACTGCTTCAGTCAAGGTTCCCTGGATAAAAACAAACTGAAAAAAGGGATGAATCAGAGGAGATTCGACATAGGTGTTTCTTTCTCCTTACAAAACTGCTAAGCACAGTATGCTACAAACAGTGGGACTTCTAAGAAGGCTTAAGCAAAATCAGTGATTATATCCTACTTGTTGATGTGTTGAGAACTTTTATAAATTTGCATGGCCTTTTTTCTAACCACTGTATCATGACCAGGCCACACACCCACAGACAGCCCCAAACAAAACAGAGTGGAGCCTTGCAGCAAGCTCCATCAGGGCCAGCTTCAAGTATTTGTCAAGTTTTTCAAATCAAACATTTGAAAACACACAACATTTTAAGTTGTCGGAAAGACTTCACAGCAGTGCCAATATTTCAATAATAGTCTTAGTCTTATAGTTTGAGAAAAACATTCAGTAAGGAACCAGTATTTGTCATTTACATGCAAAAATCTCCACAGCTTTGATAGCTGTTGAGACTTTTCATAGAAAAGAGCTAGAAAATTAGCAGTGCTGACACCTATTTCTGCACACAAATAAGAGTTGCCACATTACAATACTCCAAACAGAATAATTTTAAAGACAACAGATGTTAAACGTATTTGTTAGCTCAAGTACCCAGCCTTCATTGTCAAAAAGCTGGAATACCATCAGGTGCCTGAGATACTATGAACTGAAATAATCTAAAATATGTCACAAACATCAAACAAGAGACATGGGGCACATTCAGGTAATGTGACTGGATATCACAACACTTCTAGCTAAGATACAATTGGAGTACAAAGCTGGTGCTTATTCACACTAGGTAAACTGTAAACTTAAACTTCTTGGTAAAATAAAGAAGAAACAAAATAGTCCAGAGTTGCCCTTTCTACAGCTATGACCAGGAATGGCACTCCTCTCCCTCCTTTCAGTTTTACAGATTAAGAAGTTATGGTAAAATAGAAAAGAAAAAGCAGAAGACATCTCAAAGCAGTTACTGGTGCAGAGCATAGGCCTACAGAAGGCATTTGGCCCTCATTCCAACTTGCTAAAAACCTGTGCACACAGAGAAACGCGTCTGTAAATACCTGAGATGCTACAAAGAGCACACAGTAGGAACTGCAGAAGCCCGCCCATGGTTACACCAAGACATCTGCCCTGTAACTGAATAGCTTCTCACCTTTCAGGATCTGAGTGCTTAAGTCTCTGCTCAGAGTAATTCTCAACTCTTACAACAACAAAGCAGCTCTTTAGGAGAACAGGAAGTATCTAAAGGGCAATCCCAGGGAATCCCTGCTGAGGATGGGTGAAACATTGTGCAAGGACAGGGCAATGTGATGCAGCTTGCCAAAGCTATCGCATGTGATATGACAAAAAGAAATTAGGGAGTATTAAACAGAATAGGGAACAGTAGAACAAATAACACCACTTCACCTGGTGTCTCTAGTGCTTCTGTATTATTTATATGTGAGGCTGTAAACTTGTGATGCCTTTCCCTCAGCAGATGGTGAATCACTATTCTAGGAGACAGGTATTCAGACTAGGAGGCAGACAACAAACTAAGAAAAGGTAATCAACATAGCAGGAGAACAATGAACATACATTTAGGGCAAAAATGGTGAAAATGAGAAAAAAACCTCTGAGGCTCCTAAAAAGAACAAAATTTTTAACTGCCTATACTAAAATTTTAGAAGCCACTGTAGTAAATGAGTTACTGGACACGCGCATTCTTTGATTCCACCAAGTGTGATGACATAAAGGCATGGAAACATTTTTCCATAGCAGCAGAAACATCAGTTCCTTACCTTCAGGATTTTCTCCCTGTCTTGCCCGCCACCACTACCCAACTCTCAAAGGGAAAAATCCAACCATGTTAAACAATTACAAGAAGAATAACAAAGAGAAAAGGAGTCTTTCCCTTTTCTGATGCATGAAATTAATACATACTAACACCGGCACACTGGAAAGTAGCCTCTTCCCATCCTTCCCTGGGGAACAGCAACAAATCTCATGTCTGATACCCCTTATTTTCTAATTCTCCCCTGTATCATAGAATATCTTCTATTAATTTCTCAGGTGACTCCTTAAAAGCACTTCTTAAGTTCTCTGGCCCCACTACCTTGAGGGATGGGCCTACTGTCAAATCTGTTGTCAAATAAACCCACTTTTTCACTCTTAGCATTACCTATTGGATAGCTAATGCATCTAGCTAAGCACTGCAGACAAATTTGATAAAATTCAACAACTTACATTACAATTCTAGATGAATGACAATAGTTATATCACACAGATTACACTAGGTGAAAGATTTTCTACTTGTCATAAAATAACAATCAAGATCTAAGCCAGAAAGAGGAAAAGAAGAAAAAGTATTTTTCTTCCAGTCTAATTTTCTGACTATGCACAAAGTTAACTAGGAGTCACTCCTTTCATGTTACTACTCCACTGTTCTCCTCTGTCTGACTTTCAGAGGAAGGAGAGAAATTCTGTTTATATAATGGAATATGTACTAAAATGCAAACAAAGAGGGAAGAGGGAATGGCTTTGAGGTCCCAGAACTACTGTCATCTATTTTTTTGATTAATTACATTTCAACTTATTGATATCCCCCAACTCTAAGACATGCATTAATCAAGTACACTAATTTAACACAATTTTTACAAGATTCTCTGCAAAGGACCCAATTTAGGGTCATAAATTTGACAGCAGAAGACTGTAACATGTTCTGCTGATGACTGCATCTGAGATTTGCTGCTGCACAGAGGAAACAAAGTGCTTTGACAGGATGACCTTGAAGTGGTAAAGCATGTGAGTTGAGGCTGATCTGTATGTGGACCTTAACTTAGCAATTTCCCAAATTTCAGCCACTCCCATTGATGTGAAGCACTCAAGCAATTCTAATGCTAATTTTGTCGGGTTTGTGGTTTACATTTCTCTCAAGTACATACAAATGGGTCACTGCCAATAGTGAGCAGGCAAGGAACTGCACATCATTAAGCAGGGCTGGAAGGTCAGTTGATGAAGCTTCACCTCTTTAATCACGCAAATAGACTTGAAGTTTGGGACTAGGAGGGGAGAAAGCTGCGCTTGGATGTTGGTCATATGGTGATCACAGGGACATTGAGAAGGTGCTGCTGGTAATTCTGTGCCTTCTAACACGTATCCTTTGAGCACTAAGCCATGTTAGCAAATTCCATGGACGCTGCACATTGGAGCTGCCTTTCTGCCCTATTGAAACCCAGTGGCCAGGCCCAGGAACAGACCCAGATGAACCAAGCAGTCAGTGAACTAGACGGCAAAAAGGCAGTAGCACAGGGCTACCAATATTCAACTCACAGGCACTGCAATGGGAAAGCGTGAGGGAGGTGCCAAAGAAGTGAAATTTGTTTGCTTAGAATATACTTCAATTCTGAATTTTCTAACCTCCCTACAGCAGTTATCTGCACAAAGGAATGTTCCAGGTTGTAATGTTTATGTGACAAAAGGGACATCATAAAAACAAAAGATGTCTTATCAACTCCTTAAAAGCAGGAGAAATTACTTGATGTGAAGGGAATGACTACACTGCGACCTCAATACCACAAATCATATGAAGACTGAACATTTGCACTCAGTGGTTCCCTGATCCCTAGCCTCAGGAAGGCACTGAGATTCCTCTTTTAAAGAGCTTCATGCTGGAATCCCAGTCAGCAGAACTCTACAAAAAATAAGTTCCACATAAAGCCATTATTTACCTCCTCTGCTTCTGGTAATAATTTAAGAAATTCATGTAGCAGTTCAGAACCATAGGGCTGACTTCTTCCATGATAAATATCTTCAATGATGGATTCGGCAGACCTTGAAAAAACAATTGAGCACACATATTTCTAACACTTGCAGGGCGAACAGTTACACAGATTGAAAAAAATATGCCTGGGCTACTCAACGGAGTTATAAAGAGGTTGTGGATGCATCAGTGTCCACAGCAGCACTGCTCTGACACCATTTTCAGTGATGCCTTTACCAAAGGGCAACATTATCAGTGAATACAGACAGCAATGAAACACCTCGCTCTTGAAAAAGTTGCTCACATTGCCCCTTTCTAATTCTTATAAAGAGAGGAAGCCAGTGAAAGGCAGCTCACAGGCAGTGTTACATGAAGTTAAAAGGGCTTCCCTTAACCATACCTGAAAACTCACTTCAGCTGGTTAACATCAACAAGCTTTAAATGTTTGATGCTAAGTCATAAACGCAATCAAAACTAAATATATTAGAAAACAAATTATGTCAAATTACTTTTGAGAAAACTGCATAAAACTGCAACTCCACAAGGAACAGAACACAATGTACATATTTTATGAGAATGACAAAGAATTCTTACTTTTTGAATTGCTTGAGAAATATCCCAATGTTCATACTTCGTTTTGCATCCAAAATGGAAACCTGAGAGAGAAAGCAAGAGAGATTACTCAAACAATACCTAAGAAAACAGCATATAATGAAGGTACCATTTCTTAAATTGCTACAGATAACTGTCGGCACCCAATCCCAGGCCAAATAAATATAGAGTCACTTCTTATCAGCAAAGCTCATATACTACAAAACTAGGTTTTACTAGGGAAATATATAGCATGCTCACATCACCCTTTTCCAAGTGAAGCAAAAGATTCCATAGCAACATATAAGGAAGGAAGGAAGGAATCAATATTTCTATTTCATTACAAAGTAAAAACATTCTTCTTGCTTATTTCAAAACCCTGCGTCTGCAAAATGTTGCTTATCGGGTAATACACTATATCGCATTTGAAGGCCCCAAGGTTAGTGAACACATTTCAGATCTCATGTAAATTCAGAGGTTTTGTCACAAATGTGAGGATGGGATTTCTAGGCAGAGGTGAGGTGGAGTACTGATTTAATTCGTGCCAACTAACAGCCACACTGATTCAGGGGAAGATAAGTAAGTCGATCTTGAATCAAACCCTAAAACACGTAATGCTCAAATATGTTTGCTTACCTGGAAGCAAACAGAAATCCATAATAAAATAAGAGTCTCTCCCAACTTTGTATTTCAAAGCTGGTTTGCTGTATCATCTTACATGTACAATTCTGAAGATTAGGCAGAGGGGAAAAAAAATTCCTCACAATATTTTCCCCTAATTTTGTAAAAAAATTAAAATCAAAGTCCCTCTTTTATACTAGTTTTTCTTCCTGGAACAGCATAGAAGTTTAAACCCGAGAGGTTTACCCTGTTTTAGCAAATTGTGTCCTTAAGGTTAAAATTTTACCACAGCTATTTTGGTGATTGCAGCTACAAAAGTCATGAGATTTACAAGGACAAGAGAATTGTTTCACCTTAACAGTTCCACTTGACTGCTACAATAAAAGAGTTCAATACACATAGATGTTCAAGACTACTGTTGGACTCGCATGCTGTTTGTGGTTTTGACAACTGGAAACACGTTTTGACCTTTGTGACAGTGCTCAGATTAAAAGCAGATATATAAATGCAACATTGGCATTGTCATGAAATTGAATTAGCCTGCAGTCAGCTGGTGACAGTGAAAATATAGGGATGATTAATGGGCTATCCTCAACATACACCCAGGAGACAGCCTCTTCGTCTGCTGAAAATAGTGAGTCATATTGAAAAGTTTTCTGAAATTCTGGAATTTCCTCTCTTCTCTAAACGGCAAAGACCAGAAAACCCAGGAAATATCAGCATATTAGTTTTAATTCGATGATTGGTAGCCCAAAGCCCTTCAGTTTTAACATAAGCAGAGATAAGGGGACAGATTGTGGTTTATTCTCCTGTTATCTTAAAGAGTTGAGAGGCCCCCAACAGATCATTAAGGAAAAGCCCCTTAATGCAGGACAGGTTCAACCATCTCTCCCCCTGCAGTATCTAATCTTCTTCAAATGTTTTACTGCAGGGACCTCTCATTGACCTCTCTAACTGTAGCTCCAGTCTCCAATTGCTTCGGTCACCCCTAATTCTCTGATTTCTCTGTACTAGTTTAAGCCTATAAGCTTCACCATCATTTAGCTTTTGGTTTGCTTGGGTTTTTAAGCATATTCAGAGTTAATCTTGCGTACATTTTTTTAAATCACAGTCAGTAACTGTTACAAAGAGATTGATCATCAGCTGAGTAAACCTTTGTTTTCCATGGCACAACTCAGATTTTCAGTACAACCTCAAACAAATTACATAATTATTTTTAATATCTTCCCTTGAAGAAAAACAACAAATGGGAACATACACAGCTACATCTGTCTTATCAGCACAACAAAAAAAATCACAGCTGTTCTTCAGTACCAGGATTTTACATACACTTCTTGCTCTGCATATGACTCTACTTTTTCTCTGATTTCTTGTTTAACCACATAATCAGAGCAAGTCTCACTTTTTGGTCACTCTTTGCTTGGTGTCTACTTCAAGCTTATCAAAAGTGTTCTACTACTGTCATTACATAACTACCTTCAAGGAGTTTCCAGATGGGAGCACAAGGAGGAGAAAAGGGGAACCCGGCAGATACTCCATAAATACAAGTTCCTACTCCTTGCACACAAATACACTATCTTCCATCTCACATTCAGTTGCATATTAGATTCATAACCTCAGCCTGAACATCTGTTCACAATGACTACTCTTCTCCACTGAGATTTCACTTGATTTTCTTCATGCAGAGCACTGTCTGCTGTTGCTTTTTACCCTTTGAACATTACCACAGCTTTTTCTAAATTCTGCTTAGTCTGCTCCTGTCTTCTGTTCACACACATTGTCAACACTGCTGCTGGCACAGCATGTTTCAGGTCTCTGTTTGCCACTCAAAGAGGTTACCCCTGGGCTTCTTGACTCAAAAAGTTACACTGGACCATAATTGAGAATTGGGAACAGGCATTCCTAGGCCCACTGGGATTCTCCATAGCAAAAAAAGCCCTCTCATATGGTTTCTTATGATTTATTTTAGATAAACTCAGGAGAGCTTTCTCCATTCTCATCCTCTACTCTCTGAAACTGGAAATACTGCAATTCTCTCAGATACTTTTCATCATCTCCACACTTGCACTTTCCAAGGCCATGCAAAACATCACAGGTCACACACTTTCCACCTCTGCTTTATAAACAGTGCAATCTCTAAACCAAGGACAGCAATTCACTCATGAATCCACTTTTCATCACCAGAGTATTCAACCCAGCATATTTCCAAAACTTGCAGCAAGCACAGATCACACAGGAACAGGCATTAGTTTGACAAATGTTAATCCAGCACAGAAATATTCCAGTTTTGAGGTACTGTGAGAAGGGGAAACTTAGCCTGAGTACCACAATGAAGCTGTGTTGATGGTAAGAGGATATCTACTCCTGAACCCCAATACAAATTTGCAATCAATATGAAAGATTCAGAGCAGTGCTCTGGGAGACACAAAAAGACCCACAGCAAAACTGACTTTGTAGTGACTGGAGAAATGCAACAAGTGTTTCTTGCCATGAAATTATCAATAAGGAAGTGAAACACAACAAAGTAGATTTATAACAGGTCAGTAAAACACAACATTGTAGGTTTTCTTTGCCTGAGAACAATGGGGTTTCACATGGTGAGGTACAGTTTACAAATTACAGCAAGCATGGAACAGCCTGGTGGCTCAGGCTTGGTGCTGAAGGTTAGGAAGGATATAAATGGCTTCCTGTTTCAACTTCCACTTCACATTATAACACACTAACCATCACTCCATGCCTGGAGTCATGGTGCAGCAGAGCAAACCTAGCAGCTAACTAAAGGGCTGTCCCCGCTCCGTGTCATCCTCCCATGTCATGTTCCTAGCATGCTCTTTCCCTTAGGCAGGCACTGGTACTCATCTCATTTGGTTCTTGCTGTTAGTTCTTCTCCGGATTAACAGGTTGAATCAGATCTCAAGAAGGTGCAATGAGCATCAGAGCCAGCACAGGGAAAACAGAGAGGGCATGTCTAGGACAGGGGGCAAGAGACATCCTGTTTACCCCTTCCATCTTCCTTCTCTCTCCTCCTCTCACTGTCCCCTTGCACAGGTTCTGGAATTCACTGCATCCTTCCACAAAGTCATCAAAACTCACTCAAGGGGCAGAAACAACTCCAGCAGAAAACAAATGAAGAATCCCACAGCACTCTGCTGAGCTGCCTACTCAAATATGTTTACAGAGGGTGCAGTATGTGTATTACATTATCCAGTATCTGTCCAGAGCCAGTGGACAGGTGGGCTGAGAGCCAGGAGCAGAGGCACAGTTTGAAGGAGAAAGCAGGAGCAGTTCTTCTGGCTGACAAGAAGCTCTTCTGCCCACTTGGCTGCCACACTACCAACAGCCGGGGTGAGTGCCTGTTGTGCCACACTGGGACACCACTGAGGGATGGGGAAAGTAAATTGGCGTGTAAACTTAACCTTGCACCCCCTATTTTTCAGAGCCTCAAATTACATGGAACCGTAGGGCAAATTAAGCCTTTGGTTAAGGAAACATGTTAATTAATCTCCTAAGGGTTTGGTGAGGGATTGTTTACAAAAAGGAAAGCATTTGCTGTAGGAGTTTGACTCAAGCCTCAAAAGGGACTTCTGTTATAACGATGATGTTACATCTAAATTCCCTGTATAAATCACTGTCAAGTGAGGAATTAAAAGGACACGTAGTGTTGCAAGCTCCTACATGTGTAGAACTTTTACCAAAACTGCTCATGATTTCATAATCAACAGTGATCCCTGGCAAAAGTATAAAACCCCAAATCTTCTCCACAGTCTATAGGGCAGTGACCTCAACACTGGCTGAAGAGTAATTCTTCACCACTTCCACTGAAGCTGCACGATTGCACCAAGGGGGACTCCATAGGGACAACAGAGCAGACTCAGGCCATGCAGTTCTGTCCAACACTTTGGACACATGCTACTTTTTTCAAATTTGGATCTAAGTAAAAGTTGTGTTTATGCACTTGAAGTTATCTTGAAAATTCATTGCTGATATACTATGCCAACTAACCTAATTCTACTACGTAAGAGCCAAAGAACATTTTTCATTGCTAGACCATAAAGCACTGCCTAAAATTAACTGTTTAACACAAAAGGAACAGATGTACTGAAACACAAAATGTTTTGCCCACCTGCCCCTGGCGGCCCAGCAACATGGCCATACACAGAACTGGAGCTCCCTCAGTCCCACAATAACACTCTCCACAGGGTCACACTGATTCTGCGCACCTCTCAGCCTGCTCCCAGCTCCAGTCAGCCTCTGTAGGTTTTCCCACAGCGAGCTGAGGATAACCATCCCACATGGAAACAATGGATGGCAGGAGTCACAAGCAAGGCCTGTGCTCCCATCTGCAGCCCCTGGCTGAACCAAGCCTGCAGTAGGGCGAAGCACGTGAGCTGCTGCACGTCTGGACTTCCGCGCTTCCAATAACACACAGCTCCTCAGGATTAGCTCCTTCCCTCCCTGCTAAGCAGATAGGACTGCAAAGTCCATTAACACAGAAGAAATTGCTCACCACTGACACACTGCTGCAGCATGCTTGACAAAGCTTAGCGAGTGAGTGGAACATTTTGTCACTTAAGTGGCATCACTCAGAAGCAAGTCCTGCTGCCTCACCACCTGCCACGTGCAAAGTCACCATGGGAGCTTTGAACCAGGGTGCACAGGCATCAAGCAGTGCAAATGCACTGCACCACCACATCAGCCCCAGACAGATGCACAAAAATCCTAATTTTTAGCAGAGTTTTCTTTCCGAGGCATTGAATCTTGGAGAATTCCTGGTTTTGCAGGCCTCTGAGTTTAATGTCTACCACTGCACGAGTTCTGGAGCACACTGGGGTTTTCTCTGACCTACCTATTGCATACTGGGAGCCACATTCAGTTTATGAAACTTATTGTAATATTCACTAGAACTGGGTCTTTATCACACAGTAGTCGTGAAAGGGGGAGCTTCTGAGGAAACGCAGGAGGTCAGAGCTCTGTACACCTGTACTTGGCACAGGAAGTCCACTCACTACACTCCTGATTCAAAGATGAACATAGCCTGAAAACAGCACAGACCTTAATGACTACCTCTGATGATGGCCCCAATTACTACTTCCCGACATCAGGGTTTCGGAGCCACAACACACATGCCTTTTTAAACCTTAAATTTCAATATGTAAAACATGCATGCTATCAGTGCATTGGTTTCTCACCTTGTCCCTTCTGATCTTATTTTGACATCTCCTGAACCCTGGAAGATACCAGCAACTTCATGTCCCTATTTTCTCACTAAAACTTGATGCATTGTTACATCTCTTAACCCCATGCCCTCTGTATTTTGTTTACAAGCTAACATGTATGTAGACACACACTAGTGATTAAATCTGCATTTCAGCCCTCCAATTACTTCAGAGAAAGATCACTTGAGACAATTCAATTCAGGCTTCACAAAGAGGCTGTCTATAAATGAGGATTTAAGAACCAGAAAAGCTACTTATCAGTTCCCTGGAGAGTGTCTGAACCTCAGAGTACTCGGTACAGAGTACTCCTCGCCACCAGAACAGAAATCAGTAGCAATCTTGGGACCCACCTGGAAGGTTATCTTCATGTCCAGAAAAAGCAGGGAAGATGAAGTAAAGTTTTTCTTAGCAGGAAAGTCATGTTTGTGAAAGTGGAAACTTTAAAATTATCAAATAATTTTAATACCCTTAATCACTATATTATGTTCTATATCCTTGCTGCCCTACTGGCACTTCCCTTCCTGATGTCTCTAGGACACTGTGGGCATATACAGCATTAACCCTTGCAAATAGGACTCTCTTCTCTCTTGCCTGGTACATGTTTGCATGTACAACATCTTGTTTGAATCACAGACACAGAGGAAGAGTTGAAGAGACAATACAATTTTGTTCCACACTGGAAACTCATGGGCTATCCAACATGAGTAAATACAGATGCTTTCAGCTCCCTCTGCTTATTCATATTTATTTTAACAGGTGATCAAATCACAGCACTTAGCAAGTTAAAATAATAAAACACAGTTAGCTCTTTGAAAAACAAATATGTGCCACTAAGAACAAAGAGTTTATGCCTCCCATCATTCCCCTCTCCTTTGAATCAAGACAAAATTGCCGTAAGGATGAAACATGACAGAGAAAGAGAAAAAGGTGAGGCAGAATTCACATCAACTCCTACAGCATTATGTAAAAAAAGAGGTTTTACTTTAATTCTTACCTCCTCTTTAGTCTCTTTAAATGAAGACTTTAAAGATCGCTTTCGGGAGTCCTGGGGTTTGGCTTCTTCCTGCTGCCCAAAAAGTTCCTCAACTGTCTTCTTATCAATTTGATACTGTGATCTTGCAGCAATTGTCCAGATATTGTTTTTACCACGGACTTGTTCTTCGGGGATAGTTTTCCAGAAAAAGCTCCGCATTCGCTTTTTTTTGCCGTGGCCGTCGTGGCCATTTACCAGCTGTGGAGGCAGAGGTATGTTGGGGCCCGGCAGTGGAGGAGGGGGCGGCGGAGGGGGCGGCATTCCCGGCGGGAGCGGAGGGGCCGGGGGAGCCCCTGTCAGGGGACATGGCGCAGGGGGCGGTGAGGCTGCCGGCGGAGAAAGTTGAGGCGCCGTCGTCGTATCCTCGCTCATTAATCCCGTTGCAACTGGAATAGCCCCATTTTCTTTATCATTGACCAAGGAGAGACAATTCATAACATGCATTTTACAGCCTCCCCGAAGGGGAGAGTGTTACTTCCTCGGATGGGTTTGAAACATTGAACAGTCAGCGCGGCAGCCGCTGGGATCGCGCCCTCTCAAGCCCTATCTGCCAGCAGCGGCAGCACAAGACGGGTCTGTACCATCGCCACAACCTGCGACAAAGGACAATGGGGACACTCAGATCACACACACTGGACATTGTCCCTCGCACTGAAAAGACACTAAGGTACAACAGCTATCAAGTTTTCAACCCAGAAGGGAAATTTAGTGACTCAAAAGTCTTTCACAGGGCAATTGTTTAACACTGAGATTTCACCAAGATTTCAAACAGCTTTAGGTGCCTAGATTTCAAGAACACATATAAAAACAAGAATACCTCTAAATCCCCCACAGTAGGTATCAAAACTACCTATGAATCTCAGTTCGGTGCAATTTTGTAAGAGAACATATTTATCTCAAATTATTAAAACAAATATTATTCCACTGCTAATTTCAGATATGCTTTTAAAGCTGTCTGCACACAGTACTATGATACTGGACTAATTGCATCAAACAGACCCTGTCTGAATCCTCTAAACTCATGGTTCAAATCCAAACCGTGTTAAAATAGCTAAAACTTTGCAATGATTTTACAGTCTCGCCTAGTGTACTACTTTTTTTTGCCTTTGTATTTTTCACACAATTGTCAATAAGGGCAAAAATAGTGTGCAGTCCCTAAAGTCTCTGTGTTTTCTGAGCATGAACTTAAAAGTATTGCTGGTCTGGCCGCACTACCTCCCAAAATACACTCAAGAGAAGAAAGACCACAGTTTGATTAAGGTGTCCTTTATAATTTACTTCAGCATCTAGGTTACCAGTGCCAGTTCAATAACAGAGAGAGAGAAAGGATGGAGAAGCTGGTAGGAACAGGACCCTACATATCCTAAGCGTTGCACATAGGCAAAGCTTTAAATACTTTGAGAAGTTTTTTATCTCTAGATGATCTCATAAAACAACTTAACAGGAATCACAATGGGATTTAGCACTTTTCTTATACTGTCACCTTCTAAATAAAAATGCTGTTATTAGCCGCAAACCTTCAGGTAAGACCATGACTTCCACAAACCCCACACTTTTGATAAGCCAAATCTATTGAAACAGATTTAATTCATAAATCTCAGAGAAAAAAAAGTGTTCCAAATACATACCATTGAGGAATCTCATGATTTTATGGAAATTTGGAAGCTATCTCAAAAAAGATATTTGAGAATTTACAAGAAAAACTTTTAAAAATTCAAAGATGCCACACAATACAGACTTAGATAGGGGACAGTCCCTGAGCAAAACTCAGTCTCAGAAAAACTCAACAAAAGAAGCTCAGGTAATGCATTGGCACAAAACCAACATCAAATCAGAAATTTGGCACTGACTTAGAGGTATGCCTCCTCAGCAGGGTTCACATGGAGCTAATAGCAACTCAGATCAATTTGACATTGTATAATAGTGATGAAAAAAACTTCGCTATTTTTGCCAGAGATCCATCACTAGACTGTACATGAACAAACAGACCCAAGTCACAGAAACAAGCCTTAGGGCAAATTCTCTCGTGGTCTGCAAGGGCTCAGCCACTCACAGCTTCACTGAAATCAATGGAAAACAACACAAAATCATCCACTGTACCTTTTCTTCCCAAAACCTCGCTCAGGTAGCAAGGAGCTCCTCTCTCCTGCTTCAGATTTTCTAATCTCATACCTTACGTTATCCAGGTGTTTACAAGAATAGAAAACATATATAAAAACCTGTATGATGTTTAAATCACAGGCATGATGGAAAACACTTTAATGGCACAGTAAAAAAGAGGAGAAGCTACAAAGAAAGTGGATCAGGATAGAGTGTTTCAAATTTAAGTCAGCATTAATACCCAGCTGCTATTACAGGGCTCTGTATGTTCATGCCTCTCCTCCCAAATTCATGATCATAGAAGCAGAGAGGCATAAAAAAGCAGGTGCAAGGTGGTGGAAAGAGATTAACCACTCAAAGCAATTAAGTGTTGCATTAATTTAAAGAAATACTCAACTAGGAAAAACACCTTTCCTCCCTACTACTTATTTTAAAATGAAAAATGTATTAGCTAGTTTTCCACCATCACAAAGCAGTATTCAACATTATTATTTTCTAACTTGGGTTCCCACACATTCACATTATTAAAAAAAAGAAAAAAAAGAGAGAGAGACACAGACAGACTGACCAACCATGCCCCAGGCAACATGCAAGAACCTCATTTTGGGACTTTCAATAAATCCATATGCTTTAGGAAAACCAGGATCAAATCCTAATGGAACAGAGTTGTAGGAGATGAATCATCAGAGTCCCAGCAGTAACACACAGGAGCGGAAAACGACTGATCTCAGACCCGAGCGCTCCTGAGCTAGACAAGGGACACTCCTAGTGAAAGGAGAGGTGAAGGCACGGGGAAGAAAACATCCCAACCTAGATGTAAAGATAGATAGAACAGGAAAAACTGTTTTCAATCCAATGAGCCCTGTACGGCTTCAGATGAGGTAACAGCCAGAACCAGGAAAGGGGAGGAATCAGCATTTGGAAGGAAGGCATGAAAGGAAAGGCACAGCATAAAGGCTGGTATTCAGCTTTGTTTTCTGACAGATAAGCACGATCCAGGTGACAGAGGTCACCTGCTTGTAAGAGGATGGTGGTCTCGAGTTACCAGACACCAGGAGACTGGTCAAAATTCCCTTCTCATGCTGCCTCTCTGGAGGAGCGACTCAAAGTTGTTCCCAGCGGAGGCTCCCACCACTGCCGTGGGTGGGAGAGGAGAGAAGCTAGCAGCCAGGACAGGTTCTGGGCTGCTTGCTGGTATCAGCAGGTGCCTCTGAGCAGGAAGTACAGCAAGAGGCGGTGGGGAACAAGGCAGCCGTTCCAACTGTGAACTACAGATTACCAAGACACGCTGGGACTGGGATGCGTAATAGAAGCCCAGCAAAATTTTAACTCCTAAGGAGCCTCCACACTTTTCAAAGGATTAAAGGGGGAAAAAAAAATGGACCAAAAGAACAAACGTTTAAGATGTCGCAATTATACCTCATTGTTGCATGTTTGTCATCCAAAACAGCCAGAGAAGCACCAAAGCTCTAAAGTAACATCTTTTACTGCACGTTTTAATTGTCTCCATATTTGACATAAAAGAAATATTTTATTTCTTTGTCTCATTCATTGTTTTAGCCAAGCTAATTTAACTTGGAAATGTAATTTAAAAGTTAGAGGGTGGGGACAACTTTCTCCTCAGGTAAGAGAAACACTCTAAAGTAATTTGTTTCTTGCAAAAAAGGCAGTTGCCACTGAGACGGATACAGATTGTGTTTGCATACACAAATTAACAGGTGAAGTGCACGACACACTGAAGGGCATTTCATAATTTATACTGCAAGACATGACTCCCTTTAACTCACACCTTATGTTCTCCCCTGCCCACGTTTCTGTATCAGGCGCCCTCCGAGTTCTCATGAGAACAACGCCGAGCCCAACCACAGCATTTGGATGTCTGTGTCTCAACAACAACCCTACAAAGACGCAAAGGCAGCAACTAGTTGCTCACTGCAGACAGAGAAGCTGCAAACCCCGACAACCAGCCCCGGATCCTGCCAAAAACTGCGTGTTGCAAAGAACAGGCAGCTCACGCTATTCAGCGTCTTCGCACTTCCCCACTCAATGCATCCCAGCACAAAAGCCCTGCACGGCACCGCGGCGCACCGGCCCGGGACAGGCGGGGACCTGCCGGGGCTCGGCCGGGGGGCTCCACTCCGGCTATCTTTTGTTCGGGGTCCCAGGGGCCGCGCTGGCCCCGCCGCAGGGAAAGGGCTCCCCCGTGGGAGCAGCCCTCAGCCTCAGCGCCGTGTTCTCCGCCCGCAGCAGGTGCCTGGCTGAGGTGCCCTGTGGGGGCCCCACCACCGGGACCATCCGAGGGGCCGCGACAGATCCTTACTCCGTTAATTCCCTTCCACCGACGCCGCAGGCCACGGGGCACCGCGGAGGGCGCTGGCGGCTCGGCTGCACCCGGGGTAACACCGCGCCCGCTGCGCTGCACCCCGCGCCCGCTGCACCCCCGACGCCCCGAGACCCGCCCTGGCCCGGCGGGAGCGGCCCGACCCCGCTGTTCCCCGCAGGACGTGGCGGGGTCAGCGCCCGTCCCGCCGGAGAGCCCGGGCGCCCGGGACAGCGCCCGCCCCGCCGTGCGAGAGGAGCGGCGGCAGCCGCTCTCCCTCCGTGGCAGGGGCCGGCCGGGCCCGAGGTACCGCGGGGAGGGGACCCCGTCTTCCCGGGAGCGCTCCCTCCTCCTACGCCTCGGCAAGGCGGCCAAAGACCCACGCAGGCGGGCGGCGCTCCCCCTGCGCTGCCCGGCCGCGCCCCCGGCAGCGCGGAGCCCCCGCCCGGCCCGGGGGTCCCCGAGCCCCCCGCTCACCTCGGCGCCCGCGGGAGCACGCGGCGCAGCCCGGTCCGGTGCCGCCGCCGCCGCTTCCTCCCATCGCGCCCGGCCCGGCCGCGCCGCCGGAGCGCGGGGCGGGGCAGCGCAGGCGCGCCCGGGCGGGGCCGCGGCAGGTGACGGGAGCGGCGGCGGCGCTGGCTCGGGCGGCGCTGGTTCGGGCGCGGGGCAGCGGGGCCTCGATCCCCCCTGCCCGGGCCGTGCACCGAAAAACCCGTGCGGGAGGAGAGCGACCCGCGACCCAGCGCCGGTGCTGCCGCCGCGGCGAACGGAGATGCGCAGTGGCGCCTCCGGGGGCACTGGGTCTAAGCCAGCTCCGGCTGAGCTGATCCATCGACACATCCACCCATCCATCACTGCTCGCACGCTGTCACCGCACTCACAGCCATGATTTCTATAGAAACAGGACAGCGGTGCTACCAGCAGCGCGCCCGGCGGGAAGGCTCCTCTTCACGGCTGAAGCCTTTCGCCCTCTGCCCACGCTCCCGAGCAAGCGCATCCCTCGGTCCATCCCGCATCCCTCACCCGGGCGCTCCCCGCCGGCTCAGCCCTGCAAGCTCGGGGGAAGCAGGCAAGACCAAGGGCCCCTTGTGACTCCAAAGCGGACGGTGTGAGAGAAGTGCAGACCAACTGAAGATGTGATCACAGCCCTGGGTTACAGCGCTCCAGGCAGCAGCGCATGAGTTGTGGATACCCGAAAGCAAAGTACCATCCATTGATAAGCCAGCAGACAAATACAAATGGTTCTAAAATGTTTTATCAAGAGATTGAATCCTATTTCTAAAATAAAACCATTTTCCCAGGAAGAGTAAAGGTGAAGAATTTCACTCAAGTCAATTATTAGTCAGTCCACACACCCCAACACTACTTTTTACAGAAGGCAAATTCCAAAGGCGGAAAGAGAAGGGAGAGAATCAAGGGAGGAAGAAGAAACCTCTCTTCCAGTCTTGCTTAATAAGCCACCAGAACTTCTAAGCTGAGCACAGGAGAGAGAAAATAACACCTTGACACAACCAGGGGCAGGAAGGCTGGAGCAGCGGGACAAAGTCATGTCTTACCTGAGTGTGTGGTGCCTCACCTGGGCTATTTACTCTGCTCAGGTGTTGGGAGGCAGGAATCCGAGGAAAAGTGGGAGACCAGGTGGCCTGCTCTGGCCCCAGGCCTGGAGTGCAGGCCCATGGTCGCTGAGGTTACACCATTCCTGCTCACAGGAGCAGGAGAGATCTGCAGCCAGAGATTTGGCCTACTGGTCTGGCAAGACATCCTGCTTGAGTCACCTCAATTTAAAAAAGTAATATTAGAACAAAAGGAAAATTTAAGGAATGTAATGCCAGAACCCAGTCATTTAAGCTGAAAATTCACTGAGTGAAAAGAGTTCAACTGCAGTAAAAGGCAATTCCCATCACAGCACACATCTCTGCTTGGCAGGGTTAGCAGCAGCTGGAGAGGACACGCTCAGCTTGGAGCCAGCGTGGACATTCCTCGAGAGTGTCAGGTCAGCCCTGAGGTCATCGGCGAGGAAGCGCTTTGCCGCTTGGACTGTAACTGCTTGTGCTGGAGCCAAAGGGACTTGTTTTCATTGCTGCCAGTCATGAGCACAAATGTTCTCTCAAAAAGACGGAAAGAGCAAGCCAAACAAGAGACTTGCATAATGGCATTGTATTAAAAAAGTCAGAACCCAAACAGGACAGCAGGAGACCTGGGAGCCAGTCCGGATGTGAAGTTAAACTCTTCACTTTTCCTCACCCTGTGGGTTTGTTCTCCCTGAACTTTTCCAAAACATGTTAGCAAATTAATTTTAAGTTTTTAGCTGATTTTTTTCACCTAAACATGTAACATTCAACAGGCAAATATTTTGCCCACATGGCTAAAATTAATCAGAGTTACAAACAACTGAAAACAGGTCTTTACAGTAGGAAGTATTAGGCAACTTTAATAATAAGTAGATCAAGCAGCCCCACCTATAATAAACAACAAATGCACCTCCCTAGAACAGATAGCATTTAGATGAGTTGGTACACTACAAATCCAAATTGTACTGTTAATTTTTTTAAGATTGCTAGTTAATGAAATGCTTGAGACAGTTTTCAGGATGACTACTCTTTTTTTAAGGCATTTTTTAAATGAGAAGTAAAAAAACACCTTATCTTTTGTAAAGTCTGCTTTTCTTCAGAGCACAGAGCTTCTAATTCTTCGGGCTGAACACAAATACAATGACTGAACAGTTCTAATGGAAATAAAGCAATTTATACCACCTGAAAAAAGACATCATCTTCACTACAAGCCCTCAATTCTACAGAGTTTGGACAAGGGGAGGAGAAAAAGGTAATTGTGACACTCCTGTGACATTAAAACCAAGTTATATTTGGGTTCAAAATTAAGCACTCTGTTAGTTAAGCTCTAAAAACAAAACTCTGCAATTAATTACCACCATCATACAAAACTAGCATGATGCAGATGCATATGCATATGTAAGAAAGGCAAATCAAAACTGAACAGGCAACACAAGTTTTTAGCATTATTTATCTCTTAAGTACTTGAATTTACAGTTCTTAGTATTCTTTAAAAGGCAGCAAGATGCATAATTATTTAATTAGCACAGTAAGAGACACTATTAGTTAAGTACTAGGAACACACAACTGATAGCTGAACTGCTCCTGACTGAACCAATGGATTTATGCTGCCATAAACAGTAAGAACTGGGAAAACCTGAACTAAAAAGTCATTTCGGGTTTATTCTGTCCTATATCTGATCTCTGCACTTAATTAAGAAATGTTATCAGACAGCCACACTGGGACCCATCTCAGTCCTACCAACCAATGTTACACGGGAACTCTGCAAAGATTCGCCTGATCTCTCTTGCTACTCCTCCTACCATATCAAATCCTCCCTTTCCTCCAGTAGCTGTTCTCTTTAAAACAGATCCTCATCAAGAGATGAGACTGAGTGTACTTGCTCAGAAAACAAAGTTCGGTTCACCTACAGCCATTAGAAAAAGTCGAATGCTCACTTTATGCTGAGAACAAGTACTTCACAGAAATACACCACCAAGAGCAGACAGCACACAATTGTTGCTGCTCCTGCTCCCTTCTTACACTTTTTTTAGAAAGGCAGCTGAAGTGTAAAAGGCAATGCTTCTGTGCCAGCACTCTCAGCTGCAGGAAACAAAAGATTTGGAAACCACAGACTGAGCTTTTCTGTCCACTGCAGTGCAAGGTTCATACACGGCTGCTCTGCAGCTCAGACCAGGGACCCTGATGAGAACAGCAACGCATCACTTGGCCTTTCCACTGCTTCTCCATCAATTTATGCCCTTCTTCTCCAAGGCAGGCACAAGCCATCCTATCTGCTACTCCTACACTACAGGGTGAGCTACTTCCTTCACTCCCTTCAAACTGTTGCCATGTTGATAAAAACATGTAAGTCCTCCCCTCTCCCTGGCCATTTGGTTTACACTCAAAACTCATGGAAATGAAGAGGAAGGACATAGGTGAAAACAGGTACAAAGAGGTGAACAAGAGCACTGTCACAGACAGAGAACTCTGTTTTCTGTTTTGTATCCCTAGCTTTAATCTCAGAGCAACCGGAAAGAACACAACGATGTCAAAGAGCGACTGAGAAGGCCAAATAGTAAGAAATGAGAGAAATACAAAGCAGCAGTCAAATCCTCAGTCTAATACAGATCTTCTTCTAAAAAAAAAAACCCTTCTTAATTCGACACAACCTAGCAATGAGTAGTTTGGTAATTTTAGGGTGGGGGCTACCACAAAATATGATAAGACTCATGACTCATATAAAAATTTTTCTGACTAGTACAATCCTTACACCAAGCATGCAACATGGAAAATGAAACCAGACTATACCAGACTAAAAAAAAACCAACCTAAAGATAATTGCAGATGAGGAATGCTAAATAATTACAATACCTTACACTTCTTGTACCACCACAACAAGGAACAAGAGCAGATAAGCAAAGCATAAAAAGTGAATATGCCCCCCATTCAGTTCAAAACAGAGATGAGGCCAACATTTAGCTTTCCTCTTACATTACTTTGATCATTTTTGAAAGGACAGACAGACCAGAGATAAGGTTTCTGGGAAAACCAGTTGACTGAAGATTGAAAAAAAGCTGTTACTTTAATGATGTTGGTACGTTACTATACTCTGCTCGTATAGATCTCTTTCCAAATAAAAATACAGATACATTTTGTAACCAGAAAGGTTCTTTGGAAGGGGCTTGTCAAAGCATGAAGTAGGCCAAAGAGCATTTTTAGAGCAAAAAAACTGTTTGTAGAATTCAGATGAATAAAATAACAGGAGCAACAAGTTTCCAGCAATCCAGGAGTACAGATAATTTATAGTATGGTTACCGAGAATCAAAACAGCTTCTCAGGTCTCTGGTACAGCTGCTACAACGACACACCTGAAAATGTTACTAATTGCTTTTTCTTCATCCTAAGAGACCTCACACAACACTGTAAGCATTAATGTAACAATTTGTTAACAGAGATGAAATCTTTCACAAACAAGTCTCTTACTAGGTGGGTATGGCCTCCTCTACAAACAGCAAAAACACCCCATCCTGACAACTGTCCACCTAGATAAAGGCCACATTACAACTTTAAGATATTTAAAATGCTTTTTTGCAAGAATAGGAAAGCCTGACAAACATAATTATTTCCCATTGGAAACACTGAATGTCTTTTCTCTTACAATATCTTGATACATGTTTCTAAATTTGGTTAGATCCAAAAAGCTAATTTTAAATATAAGATATGAGCTTGAATTATTTCATAAGCACATGCATTTGAGCAGTGACAAAAAAAGTTACAGTACCATAGCAGGCTACTATCAGTTTAATAACCTATTGATCAGCTGAACAGAGCACTCTCCTCACTGAGGCTACCCATTAATTGTTTTGCTGAGCAAAATAAAAGTAATTCTTCCTTCCCCGTGGTATAAATAATATACAGATAGGTTTTAGCAAGAAATCTCTTTGGTCCCAGCTTTTCTTCCCGGTGAAGAGACTCCAGCAATTTTAAGCCATTACAAAAGTTTGAGGGTTACACAATGCCGCATTGGTCAGTCCTTCTGAAGGCAACTGCAGATTCAAAGTTCACTCTTACCATTTCTGACAGATGAGCTCCTTCTGAGCAGCAGCAGCCTTAGGCAGGAGACATGAATCCGAGAGAGAAACAAAGAGCACATGTTCCTTATGTACCCTCTTCCTACAGTGTTCTGAAAGTCGATGCTTCAGTTGTGGTCAGTGGGTTTGCATTCTTCATCCCTGCAATAATGCATTTCCTGGCTCAACCCTACAGTCACTCAGCTCACCTTCCTTGCACCATCATACACATGTGCCAGGATTCAGTGGAAGTCAATGGCTTCATAAGAATTGTAAATGAAATTTAATTTCCTTTAAAAGTTCAATTCGAAAACGACATGTATTGAAAGATTTGTTTCGCTATGGATTGACTTTCCAGCTGAACTTGCCCACTGTTAAAACAGCAGCACTACCTAGCATTGCTCTATGAGATATTCTTGGGCAGGGGTGACAAGGCACAAAAACAGCTTTCCCTGCAGAAGCTCTCTTCTACTTTTAACCACCACAAGTCAAGAAAGTTTGACTGCAAACACATTTAATATGAATACAAAATTCAAATAGGATATACATTTTAGGGAACGAAACTGAGCTATTACAAGAGATTCTGACAGAACAAAAACATAAAGAAGGCTCTGTCAGGCCAAGAATTTAATGAGGAATGATTAAAAAGTTTGATTTACAGTTACATTACAGTTGTGTTAAGCACTGAAAACTTTAAGAATGTCAGCTGAAAGGCGTTGAACATACAGTACATAAATCATACAATCCACACCATTGTAAATAACATATTTGAAGTATTTCATTTTACTTAACATAACATAAAGCAACATAACATGTGCAAATGAGGACTCCAATATATTGAATTTAAAATGTCTATGATAAAATTGACATATAATTTTACATATAAGGACTACAGAAATGATGAAGAAATTAAAAATGTGTCCTCCATTTTACTCCCATTACTGATGTATGCTTTTCAATTAAACAGAAAAAACATACTGGCCCGATTTCCTCTCAAAATCATACCTGTTAAACATGAAGTTTAACTAAAGCTGTAATTTGCTCTAAGTGTACAATGACACAGCATTTACACAGTTGTCTTCCCCTTATTGGGAACTGACAAACTATCACATGAAAGGGTTCTTAGATTATGTACACTGGTGGAAAATATTATCTTATAAAAAGGCACATACCTGTGATTTAAGGCTAGTACGGTATCTGTTTCATAGAGAAAGAAACATTTTAAATGAAATTAGTACATTTAATGGTTGGCCTCACTCAGCAAACCACTTGGTGCAAAGCAAAAACGTGTGCTCAGAAGCCTCAGACTGAATGTGATTCTTGCTTTAGTGTTTGTTTTTTTTTTAACCCTTTGATGGAAAGGTACATCTTTAAAAAAAACATTTGCTTCAATTCCACTTGTCAATGAGCCATCTGCTACTGTTGCCTTATATGCAGGTATTACATATAGGCCTTATATTATTCATCTGCAAAATATTCTTTTAACTTTCTCCTTTTTTAAAAGTCATATGAAAATTACTAAAGATGTTTTCTATATTCATCTACAAAATACCAGATGTTGGTACAAATCATGTAAACCTCCATTTGGAAATATTTTGACTAGCCATCAAAATACCAGAAATCACAAGCATCATTTGTCAGTGCAAATCTATAATAGTTTTGTTTCCCCTCCCTCTTTCCCTCCCCTATCCCAGTTACAGAAATAACTGCCAACCTTTACATACAAAAGGAGTGCTCTAGATTTGAAATTACAGAAATTACTTTTGGTTACCTTAAAGTCACCCACTTTCCTATCAAATTCAGGTTTACAGTATTATAAAAGGGGAAAAAAATTTAAAGCTGTCTGTTCAAGAATCACTACAACAGTCCTTCAACCCCAACCCTTAATTATTCTCAAATTTAAAGAATTTTAGGTTAACATTGGGTCCTCTTCTATGATCTGATTACTGTTCTTCAAGCCAGGACGGGGCATCTGCTCCAGGAGTTTTCAATTTGATGTGGAACTGTTTAAGTGTCTGTTCAAGCTGCTTTTGATTGCCAGCAAAGTACGCCGCAATGGCATTGTGGAACAGAACAAGCTGATTGTGCAATACCTTCACCTGCAGGCAAGGAGAGAGACATAAGAGGAGGAGGCTGATGTTAACATCATCACAAAGTCAGTTTTAAAGAAATAGGTGTATTTGAAATGCTCAAACTTCCTATAGATTTATTTAACAAAAGCTTAAAAATACAGATACCAAATGCAAATATGAATTTCTTTAATGTTAAAGATTCAGAGTTTTCATAAAGTGTGTTTAACAGTCAATACCAACTCAGCATGCACAGAGCAAACATAATTCACTAAACAGCATAATGTTATCAAATATCAAACACTTGACTATAAGCACTTGATGCCTTGAAATTACATAGCAAACCTCTAAGATACGTGCCTGCAGGTCAAATGGACCTCCCTGAAACAGTCATGGCAAGGGCATTATCTGAGTATACACTTCATGTGTTTGCCCCCCTTGCAGAGAATTGCTGCTTTCCAGCTCATGGACACCTAAATCAAATTAAACTGATGCCCTTCTCCCAGGAATATTTCTTGCCCATCTCCTGTAACACAGGATTATTTACAGCACATTGTAAATATCTCGACTCTAACATTTGTGCACAGTCAAAATAGTCATGAAATACACCCATCACAGCAGCAACCAAAACCTTGGGAGAAGAGCACAAGGACATCTGGAGGGCACCACTGCTTTTCTCTTCCAGCCTGGTCTACGATAACAAGCTACAGCCTCACTGATGAAGCCGAAGTTAAGGAATGATACATTTCCATCCTAGCACTCCAGGAAACCTGAAGCTGTGAATGGACAGCAGTATGCTGAAAGACATCTGTCCAGTTTCTCCTGCAGCCAAACCCTTTTTATTCCTAAGTGTACTCTCAGCCCAGCACCACCTTACTCTTGTGTCAGACCCCTGATCCCCATGGTGGTGGCCCTTTACCTGTTTCCAGCCTACAAGGTTGAGCCCAGCAGCAGGCAGCCAACATAAAAGGGAACAGAGGAACAAGGTAGCTGAGTGAGCCCCAAGGGAAGATGTGGGAGGTAACAAATTAAGCTTTCTCTACTCAAACGTTAGATCACTGTCTCATCTCTCAGCACAATCCACAAGGGACTGTCTATTTCTGTCATGCTGGGAACCAAAACTGTCCTTAGGCCAGGTTTGGCCTATGCCTACCAGTGGCCCATGCCTGTTTTAACATGTTATTTGTTATTGGCTACTGTGCTTCTCTGAAATGCATGCAACTCAATACAGAAAGACCTTATCATCTTCATTTAATGAAAGATCTCTAATTAAACCCCCCACCATTATATCTGACATCCTATGACACTTGAAGAGTGCAACACTTGCTCAGAAATGCAATAAATATATTTTAAAAATTCCTTGAGAAAAATGGGCTGAGCATGCGTGTGTGTATCCCTGCAGGAATATATAATAATTCTGCACAAAGTAAAAATTTCTAATCATATAACTTTTTTTTTTTTTAACTGAATAGCAGACTCAATTCAAAAATTAAGAGATAAGCTGTTCTCTGCTGGCCCAAATTTTCATCTAAGTTGCTCTGGAATCTGAAAATTGGAATTCGTATGTTTTCTCCCTGTTTCCCCTAATAATTCAAGTTAATTTATGCAAATACATGCCAAAGAATGGGCTTTTTGCCTCATTAACAGTGTGAAATGATACTTTATTCCACCAAAAGGCTCTCCAAGAAAATACATGAGAAGTGTGAATGGTTAGAAAGGAATTCCCCATCATACCTGTAAACAACTTTTTTTTTATTTACAGGAGAATTTACAGAACTTATCACATACAGACATTTTAACATTTAGGAAATACAGGATTTAGCTAACTACACTTGTTCAAACAGAGGTGAAACTCTTTTTTGAGTCATAAAAGATGGCCTCTTCTTCAGTCTGTGTGGGCAGACAGGTATATAAACATACAGAGTTTTCATCTATAAAAATGTTCATTACCAAGTATTACACTTTACAAGTGGAAAATGTCACAACAACATGAAGAGTTTGCTTTTAAAAGTTTAGCTAGAAAGCACAGTGCTTTTCTTGAGCAGATTCTTTCACCACTGACATGCAAGACTTCATGCAATCCAAGCCAGGAATTCTACAGACAAGTACACTCACTCTTATAGCGTATCATTAAAATGCTACAAGAGTTTTAGGAACTCAAATAAAACAGGGGCAACAAACCTCCCCTCCCAGCCCAAGTTCATCAGTCTGAGACTATATTTGGTAGTTTGTTAGTGTGGCTTTTAACATAAACCTTCTGTGAACTGCCCCAAAATCTTTTGATGATTTTAAAAATTCAGTCAGGCCTAGGCTCAAGGATGTGTGCACACACACACACACAGAGGCAGGAATTGACAGTGTAGAGGCAGATAATTTGGACTGAAAAAACATGGTTTGTTTTGGAGGGATTTTTTGAACTACTAAAGCTACCTCATTGTATGAGGTTCAATTCCCTAGATCATTGTGGTATAATTTTTGTGATTGCTATCAAACTGGTTGCAGAGGTTCAAGGTGTTACAACTTCTACTCTCCTCCTTCAGAAGCTGATTGCTAAGTGAATCCCAAAAGTGATGGTGGGATCTTCTTTTCTATAGCTTCATTCAAGTAACTTTGAGATAAAGTTTTTCTGGAAAAAGACCTCTGAAACTGTCTTGACACCATACAAAGAAGCTCTACTAAGAAGCAGCAGCCAGCAAAGAGAAAAAAGCTGTAATACTTCGAAACACCCGATGTCCACAGCAAGACCACCTGCAACCACAGCTAAGGACGACATCAACTGTTCACTTAAAACCAAGTTCAAATTTACCCACTTTTCCCATGAAAGAATCTCACTCCAGCTTGGGGAATGGGAAAGTATCTTACCCAATCCCATATCTAGTCACTAATTCCAACTTCTACACTGTAGCTCACCTTAGCCCTCTGTTGCCAAAACATTCATGCAGATATGCAGTCAGTTGGATCAGAGAACAGATCTAGATTAAAATTAAGCAGACAACAATGTATCTGCTTTAACCTGGATCAGTTCCCCAATCTGATTCTCTCCACAGCTGGAAAAACACTTGGACAAACACTAGAGAGAAGGCAATGGGGGAAAGGGAGAGATGAAGGGATCACCTTTTTTTTTGCAGCAATGCCTTGAAACAATTGTCAGATTACAGCAGTAAAGGCCAACTCTTGATCAGCAAGCTGCAGTACTGATTCCAGAAAGGAGTGTTTGAAGATTTGCCTCAATCTAAGGATGCTAATGGTATGCTGCTAAAATACAACTAAAATACAGGTTCCAATGTATGACTAACACAGCTGTCAAAAAGCCATTATGCTTTATAGTTGAACAACAGTTAAAACCTTTGTTCCTTTTTAATTAACTACACAGACCTATTTGTTTCTAATTATAAGCAGAGTAAGCACTCCGCAATACAACTGGCAAACATATCTCAAAACAAAACTGAACTTTGTGGATAAGCATAAAAACCAAGACACAGCCTACACAGGAGACTTAAGTGTCATATACGGAAGATAGTTGGATTTGACTTTTCACATGGACGCTCTAAACATTTAAGTTCTTTCTAAATACTGTGCTCTTTCCCCACCTCCCTCTGAATACTGTAATTTCTGTGGCACAGTATGTGCGTATTTCTTTACACCCTCCTCATTCAGCCTGTTTCAGCCATCTCAATGACCAAAAGGACGGAACCTCTTTGAGTCTTTCTGTGAGTTTCTACCTTCTCACAACCATCACAATCCTTTCTCCCAGCTACCTTAATTTGAAGGTACTTAGTCTAAACAGTTTCACCATCTGGGTCTCCACTGGATTGCAGACTGCTTTCATTTGTAGAAGCAAGCATTTAAGAATCAAGCTCCTGAAGTACAACTCACACAAGTCCAGCCAATTTCTTTCTCTACACAGAATGGTATTTGACATTTCTCAAGTGCATTCAAGAGTAACAGAGGTTTTTTTTTTTCCTCAAAGGACAAAACCTTCTAAAACTGCTTTCAGAAATTACAGAAATCCTTGAGCTAAGAACAGGCCATCATCCCTACTTAAAAAAACCCCAAAACTATTTGTAAGATACAGATTTTGAAGGCAACTATTCTTACAGTCATTAGCAAATGCTACAAACTTCTAAACTCTGCCAGCTAGGGATAGCAGCAAGGGAATTTTGTATCAGCATTAAGAAAAATGAGTTTTATCTTCAAGATCAAATGCTGTAATAAAAGTCAATAGAAATCATGTGTATCTTGGTTTTACAGACAGAAACTTGCAATTCCAGCTTTACTGTTATTGCAGCTCTCTGAGCCTTTGAGGGCTTTTAATTAAAATATTAGCACATGAACTGAGGAGAACAGGCATAAAGAGACTGCAACCATGTGATCCCTTTTCCCCATATAGGGAAAACCTAGATAGGGCCATCTGGATTATGGCTTCTTTGGTGACATTTGCAGCAACACAGACCAACTGGAGCCCACCAGCCAGTTAAACTGGCTTCAGAGGTTCTTTGCAGCACCATTTACTAGGAACACACAACTGATAGCTGAACTGCTCCTGACTGAACCAATGGATTTGTGCTGCCATAAACAGTAAGAACAAGGAAAACCTGAATTAAAAAGTCATTTCAGGCTTATTCTGTTCTATATCTGATCTCTGCACTTAATTAAGAAATGTTATCAGACAGCCACACTGGGACCCATCTCAGTCCTACCAACCAATGTTACACGGGAACTCTGCTAAGATTCTCCTGATCTCGCTTGCTGCTCCTCCTAGAATATCAAATCCTCCCTTTCCTCCATGTCATGGGTTTTGGAGCCTAGAGGGTATATTCTATTTTTCATCTGCTGGAAAACAGTTGGGAGGGGGTTGTTCCTCTTCATTTCTTGTTTACTCTGGAGGGAGGGGGGCGGGTGCCTTCTGATAATGGCCCAAAGGTTAATATCAGGTAGAGCATTGTTCTTATCTTTCTTCATAATGGGCCATTAACACTCTCCCGAAGCTCTTTCCCCTTCCCAACACATACCCACATTCTATCATACCTATTGTGAGATGCTCCACCCAGTGGTAGGACCAGCCATTCTTACCTGGATAAAGCTGGAACTTTAAACCAGGACGGTGTCTTGCTTCATCATTACCAGAGGAAGGCTGGACCCTTCTCACCACCTCAGGACCCTTTCTTTTCTGCTACTGGATCATTTCTGCCTCAGCGGAGCCGTACCTGCCATTCCAGGAGGACTCACTTTTGGACTGCTTCCGACACCCTGACTAACAAGGTTGTAGCTTTGACCCTGTCAGGGCTTTCCAAAATTGTCGTTTGTTTGTTTGCTGGTTTGGTGGGGTGTTTTTTTTTCTTTTCTACCACATTTGTATTCTTATATTCTTAGTAAAAAGCTGTTATTCCTACTCCCAAATCTTTGCCTGACAGCCGTTAATTGCAAAATTAGAATTTGGCGGGGGGTGAGGGGTTTACATCCTCTATTCTAAGGGGAACGCCAGTTTCCCTGGCCGATACCTGTCTTTCTAAACCAAGACACTCCAGTAGCTAGTCTCTTTAAAATGAGACGAGACTCTTTAAACAAGAGATGAGACTGAGTGTACTTGCTCAGAAAACAAAGTTCTGTTCACCTACAGCCATTAGAAAAAGTCGAATGCTCACTTTATGCTGAGAACAAGTACTTCACAGAAATACACCACCAAGAGCAGACAGCACACAATTGTTGCTGCTCCTGCTCCCTTCTTGCACTTTTTTTAGAAAGGCAGCTGAAGTGTAAAAGGCAATGCTTCTGTGCCAGCACTCTCAGCTGCAGGAAACAGAAGATTTGCAAACCACAGACTGAGCTTTTCTGTCCACTGCAGTGCAAGGTTCATACACAGCTGCTCTGCACCTCAGAGCAGGGACCCTGATGAGAACAGCAACACATCACTTGGCCTTTCCACTGCTTCTCCATCAATTTATGCCCTTCTTCTCCAAGGCAGGCACAAGCCATCCTATCTGCTACTCCTACACTACAGGGTGAGCTACTTCCTTCACTCCCTTCAAACTATTGCCACGATGACAAAATGTCATCTTACACAATAAATAGAAAAAAATAAAGTAAAGCTTACCTCAGAAAAGCTTTTAGCAGATAATTATATTTAAGCCAATATTTAAGTGTAAAGGAAGTCCTTTCTATAGCTCATTTGGGAACCAAATTACACACACCCTTTAGTAAATATTTTTTCATCTCCAGTGTCAAAACTGAGAAATGTCAACCACTGATAAAAAGGCTGAAGCATGTGAGATTCCCTGCTGTATTAATCTAAAAGGCAGGAAGGAAAAAACAATCTCTTTCAGAAACAATTTGTAGACTGTGACTGCTAACAGGATGCTTGGTCTAATTCAAGACAGTCACTAGGAAGACAACTTCTTCAGTGTTTCCTAAACTGTCTTATTTAGTTTAAAATAATATGGAAATGTGTTTTGTACAAGATGGAAATAAAATGCTTTTGCTCTGAAGCCTTCCTATATATATAAACATAAATTGGTAAGTGTGTTATATAGATATTGGAAACCATGAGGAAGCAGGGTAAGTCCTATTTTAAACTAATTTGAACTTAAGCATCAGAATGCCTGTACAGATATGAACTGAAAGGATTTAACCATTTCAACAGAGGTGCATTGTAGTGGTAGCAAACAACTTATTAAAAGAAGAAAACAAAGGTGGGGAGAGTTGGAAGACACCTTCAGCATACTAGTTTTCAACCTAGCATAGTTTTAAAACTCAATTCTCAGGAGCATTTTCTAATTTAAGAATCAGTGTCAGCATTTAGATAAAACTTCAGCTTCTTCAAGAAAATAAATTTCAATATGAATTTTTTCAGTCCTTTTATTTTCCAATTTTTTCAGCAAGAACCGGAAATAAAGTCAGGCCAATGCCAGCTTTTTTGTTACCTGATGATCTGGTCCACAACAAAGCCAACTTTTGATGGCTATGTATTTCCAGACCAGAGAGTCCTAAGGCAGATGCCTGTATGAAGGAACAGTGCTCAGGAGCTATGTTTTAAGCACATTTTGTTTTAAAACCCAAAAAGTTTGCTTTTTTTTTCAACCTTTTTTCTTATTATCTGTTGATGGTTCATGTGTCTTCCCTGACCTCCATTTTTATTCTAAGAAGGTGATGCAACTGCATATGTAATATTATATTCAAGAATATAACATAATAATCCATTTTAATTGGTTTAGCTTGTCCCCATGATTTGTCCTTTAAAGTTTCCTCTTTCCATGCAAAGAGCATGGTTTGCTATTGTCATCTGGGGCCAGTCATGTATTCTTTGACAAGCTGTCATTACTTGTTTTTAAATTTTTAAAATACATTAATCAACCCATACTGAAAATGTTAACCCACTGATATTGTTAACCCTGGATAAACTGACAACTTTCTCTTATATAAGTTTTAATCACATTTTCTTTCCTCTGAAGACATGCATGATTATAACCATCTCATTTATCGTGAGTATGAACAAAAATCAGATCTTGAAAGACCATAATTTTCACATCTAATTAGAGACAATTTGAAAGCACTTATTTATGAAAGAATGGACAGCTTAAAAGTTGTGAATGGCAGTTTTATTTTTGACTGGTAGAATAAGAAGGGTAAGAATCCCATGATTAAGCGGGTATGGATGAAATGGTAGGGTTGAAATAAACACTTATGGAAAAAAAACCCCACCCTTCAAACCAACAGTTCGAGTCCTGTTTTAAATTAAGAAACTGTAAGGGCATTAATTATAGAAAGTAGTACTCCTCAGTTCAAATTCTTAAAGAAAGCTTAATTTTGAAGAAGCCTCTTCATAGTTCTGTCGCTTTCTTTGTGCATAACCTCTGCAACGATGTTGCCAAATGTACATATTACTCTGAATATTAAATCAGTAATTATGTGTGTGATTTAACCATTAAATGTGGTAAACTGGAAAAGTAATTCTTCTGCAAACTTGAAACCTCCTGTAACAACAAGAAACTTACTGCCACAATGTTTGTCATTTGTAGCTGGAGCAGCTTGATTAGGGACTTTTCACCCTGCTTGCTCTAAAAGTGTGTCCTCCAGTGATACAGCAAGAACTCAGAAATTTCAGCTTACTTTCCTTGCTCGCTCTACTTTTAAATGAATACATATTTCAAGATATAACAAAATATGTCTAGAAAGCAGTAACTTCTAGAACAAAACTTCTAAACATAACAACATAACATGAAAAGTAGCTGCTCACCTTATTTTCTTCCAAAAATTTCAATTTGATAGATACGTCATTACGCATTTTGTCATATTTCTCTTTATGCACTTGAAACATTTGCTGTGATTGTTCAATCTTTGGCAGAGTGTTTGCATCACGAGGGCCAAGATTCAGCTCTTCCAGGTCTGTTCGATAAGCATCGTATTCAATCCTGAAAAGAAACAGGAGAAGGAAAAAAGAACCATCTAAGGGCAGTGCCTCAAAATGGACCTCACATATAAGGCCAAGTACAACAGAAGATGAACAAAACAGTTAAGCACAGAAAGAAGTAAAGAAAAAACTGGTCAAGTTTTTTTTTTCTCCCTCCTCCAATTTATCAAGCAAACCCACCCTGACGCACACTGTATAAAACTGCCTCAACAAGCACCCTCCCTTTTCTGTTGCTGTCTCGGCCAACATGCTCTCAGGCTTCAGTAGTCAGAGCTTTTCCCAGGACATCTCAACCTACTAGCCCAGAAAAAGCTAGCAAATATTTTTGAGGTCATTCATCTGCTGTTGAATCAGTCCACTAGAGAGTCTGTGTTGAGAGTAAGAGGCACACCAAGAGCATGACACCCCCTTTAAGCAGATGTTTGAGGAACAGGTCACTTACACCAAATTCTGACCTAAAGCATTTTCACCATGCTTCAGGCTTCTCTATATGCATTAATTAGACAGTTTCATAGTTCTTCCACAAATACTTTTCTGAGAACTTGTCTGTGGTATGGAAAAATAGACCGCAAAAAGATGGTGCAGCCCTGCCCAAAGCATCACTCTTCCTTCCATACTTTTTTGTAGCTGTCAAATAATGGGACCTAGCATATCCACCAATTTTAATGGGACACACCACATGATTTCTGGCCTTTCAAACATGCTTTCTTACAGACATTTCTTAAACTGGAAAGAAATCAGTATTAAAAACTGGTTATAAAACACAGTTTTCAGTTGATGTAACTGCTCAAAAGAAAAATACAACTTTTTCAGAGGTAAAAGGAGTAATATTCACAGGGCTCTTCCTGATTCTCATTGCCATTATGATTGAGGATTTATATGTAATTTATGGCTTAATTCCAAAAAGGAAACTATTAAACTAATAGAGAGCTGACAGAACAGGGGAACAGATGAATCCTAACGTACAGCTGGGGACAGGAAAGCAGAGGCACAGAAATAAATGCAACCTATTTTCACAGTGCAAAATGATGAACTGATCATGTCAGTGAAGAACCATTATAATTTATTTGTCTTATTAAAATGGCAAAATATTTGATTTCTTTAGTGAGCAGAAAGGGAAAGCAGTGAAGGTATTTCAGGAGGGAAGAACCATATATTGAAAATGACTGACAAGAACAATTGCAGCAGATATATTTTGCATAAATTTTCAAGGGGATACCTGGAAAATGTATGAACCAATTCTATTTTTTTAAACACGTGTCAAAAATAAAGCAATACCTTATCTACACATTAATTCTGCCTTTCATGCCTTTGAAAGTTTACTGAAATACCAAAACAGTAACTTACTATTTTGTTTAAAAACAACCATTAGAACAGAACAATTAAAAATGAGGGGGAAAGAAATGAAAACTGAAGCAGTTTGCAATTTCTGACCTAAAAATCCCAAATACCACAACAAATTATATACATAAACTACATCCTTTGTCAAATTAAAAGAAATGCACTTTATTCTGGTAAGTGAAAGAAAGTCAGAATGGAACCACTCATCAGAAGGAGCTACAAGTCCCTGGCAGGAAAAAGGAACCCACCTTTAGCATACTACGCCACATCTAAAAGTAACTTTCTCCACAGTAGGAAAGCCATTATTCACTCACTAAGAAATGTCTGTTTTATTTTCCCCTTTCTGACCAGCCTGCAACTTCTGCATAAAAACTGAAGTGTGAATTGCAGGCATTGTTCATCAACAGAGGCACAAGACTAAATGTCTTTCAGTCAAAGAGATTATTTTACCTATTGCTAGATAAAAGTGTTAATCTTCCACTGTCACGCTACTTAGAAAGCCACCTTAATCTAGCACGTGGGAAAAACCAGCTATAATTACTTCTACATCTAACAAGTAAAATTCAGTCTGCAAGGGAACATGAACAAAACATTTGAAGATGTGTGCAATCATTTACAGTTAAACAGAAACCCTCATTAGATGAGAACTGTGTTATAAGGTTTTTATCTGACAGGTTAGTCACTCAAATACGAGGTCTAAGCTCATACAGAGTCTGCTTCCCGAGGAATTCACAAGGAAAAGAGCTGGACACAGGACAGCTACCTGGCACTTTCATACTGTTTCACAGTCAACAATGTATCCTCAATTGTTTTATTCACCAATGTATTCACACTGGCAATAAAAAAGTTAATAGCCCCGAGAAGCGTTTCTCCATTTTTAGCTAGAAGTTTCTGTGTATCTGCATTGTAGCCAAACTCCTCCTATAAACAAAGAACAGAGAAAACAAAGCTGTAGATCAATTGAAATCATAGCATTCATCAGCAACTATACAAAGAAAATGCAAACATGGATGTGGCAGGTCTTTCACTTCTGTTTGGGTATGATTATGATTAAACCATTACAATATTTCAATACAATATTTAGTTCACAGTTCTTATGAAATCTCTCCAACATCAGTAAAACATAGTGTACGATTTTGTTACCACACATGATGTCAAATCCTATTTTATTACGTGATTTTTCTGCATTCTGCTATCTTGAATGTTACTTAAAAATAAGTGGTAATGCAAACTTCACATAGTTATTCAGCAGGGTTTCAATCCAGCATCTCTTGTGGTTGTCTAGGTAATGCTTTAATATGAACAGAGACACTGCTAATTAAATACAGGAATGTAACTAAATTCACAAGGGCACACAGCATTAATTAGCTATTAAGTTTTATTCTTACATTCTGGAAAGAAGCACTGCAAGAAACCCCAACATCTATCATGGTTTAATAGGCTGTAAATAATTGAAGAGCAGAGCATTATAATGAATAGCAAATAAAATCTTTAATGTAGCCCATCCATAAATTTCAAAGGGACAAGGGCAAAATTATTTCCAAGGCATTTTAGTCAAATTTAGACACGTTTGTCCATGTCTCTTTGTTAACAGCAGTGTAAGCAGACCAAGGCTGCAAAGATTTTCCTAATGCATGGATGCCAAATGAATCCAATTATTATATCTATGTCATCCATATGGCATCTCTGTATTCTACAGATGGGAGTTCTCACAAAGGAGTACAATCCCTGGTTGTAATGACTGTAAAACACACTAAGTTCATATTTGGAACTTTGGTCTTTTTAAGCTTGCACACTGCCAACAACTGACTCAGAAGTGCTGTATTCTCCCAGTTTCCTTTCATCTGTCTAGAAAATGAACACCAGAGCCAAATGATATTTCATGTTAACAAGTTCATGACAGTAAGGGTAATGGGCAATGGTAAGGGAAGAATCCTCTAGAAAAGAAGGTGCAGTGGAAGTATGCAATTCAAGGAGAAGAAAAAAGGAAGAGAACTTAGGGCAAGTTTTCATGAGCTAAGTCCTGTAAACATGGCTAAAGATCTGTCATCTTTGCTTTGTACAGCTGCTTGGGCAGCAAAAGCAGCTGGCTAAATTGCTACAGATTTCGCTGGAAAAAAAAACCCCAAAACAAGTATTTTCCAGCTGGTTTTGCTCTAACATTGCCAGCTACACAGCTAACACAATTGCTAGCACAGAGAAGAAACAGCAGCATGCTGGCAGAGACAACAGCAGTAGGATTGCCCCTTGCAGCAGCTCAGTCCCATTTATTTTTCCTCCTGCAGGCAAGACTGCAATTAGTTTCCCAGCTGGTCCTCTCACTCAGATCATCCCAGACCCAAATGAACAACACTATCAGTTCAAAAGGGGAGGCAAGAAGGGGGGACTGCAGTGGCCTGCAGGACTAAGAAATATGATAACCAACAATTGTGTCCTTCGAATGGTTCATAGTTACATACAAACTTTTCAGTTTTGTCCATGACCTCTGCAGATACCTTTTACAAAACACACAGGAAATCCTTTCTTCACCAGGAGTTTACACTCAGTTCATACACTATGCTCGGGCCAATTAAAATTTCGATTCATCTGCCTATATAATTAGAGGCACATGAACCTGGAACCAGCAGTTATCTTTATATCCAAAAGAGAAACAGCAACCCATTCACATGAAGTAATACCTCATCAGATACCCCATTAAAATTTTGTTTTGTTATCATGTATAAAAGAAGTAGTATTACCTTGAGACTTGAGAGGCATTTTAATTTTATTTAAGCTTATATACTATTATCGCATTAAACATTAAAGACTAACTGTTCAGAAATTTTACTTTTAGTCCTACACAAGTTTTAGAGTCAAAAATCCAAATACCCAAAAGTAGGCCAGGCCACAGATGATAATACATTACAGATTAAACAGAGGGAAAACACAAAGAGGAAAGAGACAAACACCAGGCAAGTCTCCAAGAAGCAAAGGTTAGATAACTTCTATTATAGCAGCAGAAACTTTTATTTGATTTTCATCAACAACTCCATTCAAGAATCTACACAAGAGATGAATGATGGAAACAAATCCCAAGACCAATACATTGAAAGAACCTGGAAGATCAGTATTCCCATTAGAAGTTACGAGCTAATCATGGGAAAAACCCCAAGATTCATTAAACAAGCATGATGCCAAATTCCATCAGTGTTTTGTAAGAAACATCCAGCTTCAGCACATACTTCGTAACAATCACCAAATACTGCCACAAACCACATGCCCATATTTGTGTCAAGAATAAACTGATTATTAAAAGCCTGTTTTAGCAGATCATTTAATTTCTTAGCTGCTAGAAGTGCTCAGATTTTGATCTGTCAGGCTAATATTAAAAATTCCTCCACATTAGTGTAGGAGTTTCACATTTTTTCAGCTAGCTATCACTTAGGTTCCCCGGTGCAAGCATGAACTCCACCTACTCCCTTAAAACTCAATGGAAAAAGACAACTATGAAAAGACAGATGTTTTTAAAATCACAAAGATAATCTGAGCTGTTTCAGCAGCTATGTTTTAGGGAATTATTAAACTATTTAATATTGATTTTTCAAAGGATCAAATTTTTTAACTTTGCAAATGCAGAACAAGCAATATAGAAGCAAGCCAGCTACTATACTCTGTGAGCAACATCCACCTTGTCTCTCTTGACAGCAAACAGCTTTACTACTGGCAACAGAAAGTGCCAGTGTTACATAAACTTCTAAACCTTGGAATCATAACAACCCAGATATCTCAAGATTGCCTCTCTTGCCTGGCAACTCCAGACAATGTAAGAATACAGATCAGTCTTCTTAGTAGGAAAATTCTGATTAAAAAAGGACTTTGAGATCAAATCTCAATGCCTAAATATGCTACAGAAAAGGAATTTACTTACATTCAATGCGCACAAGTGAAGTAATGTGCCCTAATCTACTTATTCCAGGCACATTCCCCAAAGACATCTTGTAATTGAAATGATGTAACACTCTGGAACACTTTGACAACATTTCATTAGGTGCAAAATTAATACTAAAATGCATCATCTCTACAAAACAAAATTGTCAGTTCTTGAGTTCAACCACCAACTGGAGGCTAACATTAAGACACAATAAAGAACTACGGTAATTTCAATAATTTCCTATAGTTTTAAGTGAATCACATAAGCTTTCAACACAAAGAGCATGTAATATATTGTTAACTACAATGTTTATAAAAGTAGCTGCTAACTAGCAGATAACCTGCATGAGTCAATTAGGTCTATCTTAATCTCTGCCACTGTATTTTTTTAACACTATGAAAGCCTTACATGAAGTTCCAATGATTTCAAACTCAGGTCAGCAAAAGCATCTCCAAGTTGCCTTTGGGTATGTACCATCTGGAAGAGCTGCGTGGACAGTGTCTGTGCCAGTCTCAAGATATTTTCATATTTTTTTTTGTTATCTCTCAATATATCTATCTGAGCTTCTAGTTCCAGGTCTACTGTTCTTGAGCCACGACCCAGTTTTTCAGAGATGATCTGACGTGTACACTGCAGAAAAAAAATTAAAATATAAAGATTCAAGTATATTCAAGGCAACACAGCATACACCCATTTTCAGCTTCAAGGGACATATAATTACACACAATTCTTTCACAACCACACCTCCCAATATAAGTTTGCACAACAAACTGAAAAAACAACACAGTCTTTAGAAGTTTATCAGGACTCAGCAAGAACAGTTGGACAAGTCTCAACTCCTACTAAGATGAATATTCAAGTTAGCAAATCAAGAGCATAACTAATTGTTTCTCAAGTAAAAGAACACTTATCTCTTTATAGGTTTGGTGAATCTCATTAAGTTAAAAGCAGCATTTTAGCATGCTGCATTTAAGTCAGTTAATAGGAGCATTACTATTCTGCATAAAAATGTCTAGTTAGTAATCTTTTGGGGTTTTGTCTACCAATCATCCAATTCCATAACATCCATGTTACATTTTCCAAAAATATTCTTTTTTGAGGACTTTTTAGGGGGGCAAGTAAGAAGGTGGTGGTTTTCAGCATGTTTTTTTAACGCTAACTAGGAAACTGGGAACTACTGAAAAATACGCAAGAGTATTAAAATGCACTCATTATTTACACATCTTTAAAACGGAGATGATTGACTCAGGAAGACTATTTCTTTTCTGTCATATGTCAAATTCTTAGTAGGTTAGCAATTCATTAACACACTGAGCAGGAAATGTGCTCTTCCGTGGCTGCAGACACTCTCACCCAGCCTATGGCTGTGACAGAGCTGGCTGCTACCACATTCCACTGATCTGTGACAGCTTCTCTGCCAGAGATTCAAGCCCAGCTTGGCCCTGAGCCTCCTACGATGCACAGTGGAGTTTCCCTTGACCGAGACATAGGAGAAGCCATTTGCAAAGCAGGTATGTGGCAAAAGCGATACAGTTTCTCTATAGAAAACAGGATTATTTACTGCTATAGTAAATTACTTGAAGTTAATCTGTGGTCCCAAGGCATGAACAGATAACCAACTTTCACATAGGAAAAATTATTGCTAGAAGCAAAAGTTACAAGATAATTAAGTTAGTAGGTCAAGGCAACAACTACTCTGAAAGGACTTAATCTAAGCACAAAGCTGTTATTTTTATGGTGGGGTTTTTTGTGAAATAATGTCCAAGCTTATCTTATAACATACTCCCCGAATACACTAAAGCACTGGATTTCCCAGGTTTCCCAATTTAAGGACTTAAGTTTACTACTATCTTTACTTGTGTCCAAAGGACATGCACACTCAACATGCTAGAACTTATATGTACTTTCTTAATTTAATAGATGCACACAGGAGAGACTCAAGAATGATCAAGGAGATCAAGTTGGTCATGACCCATCAGGTCTAGGTCAGAAGATACAAACTATTTGGGCTACTTTGTTAGATTCAAGTAATTCACAAGAAAAAACACAGCTAATCTAGGTGACCTTTGTCTGTCAAGCATCAGAAATTTGGGAAGGCATAACAAATCATATCGTAGAATGCAACTTTACTACCAAAGACTCCAAGAGAAATCGCAAAATACAGCTTTGCTCTGAGTGCGCTCAGAGCACAAATAAGCCTTTCACTAGGAACTGTGGAAGTGATGGTCAAATTTTGGCTATTTTCCAAAAGAGCTGACGCACACACACACAAACCCCCATGGAAATGCAAGAGAAAAATCTGAATCATGGAAAGCAAAATTTTTGAAAGCAAGGATAAATTACAAATGAAAGAATTATTTTCAGCCAAGGGGTATTTGCTTCATAAGTCACAGCAAAACGCCTAAAAAAGACCAGCAGTGACAAGTGAGGAAAAACCAGTAATTGGAAAGACTTATATTGCATACTTTGTTAACTCAGATGCAGCAAAAGATAAAGAAAATGTCTTAAACTATTTTGATTTACTCCAGTTGTAAGTGGAATAGTACACACTGTAAGCACACAAGTTGCTCTATGTTCTCTCTAGCAAAGCAAATTCCACGCTTTAATTCCATCGTGCTTTATTCTAAGATTATCTATAAAAGAAACCGTAATGAAAAAGACCATGCAACTCAAAAAGAAGTCATCCAATGCAGAGCTTAAGAAAAATAACAGAGAAAAAAAAAGTTACCGAAATATATTTAAGAGAAATATATTTTAAATTGTATATGCCAAAAATGAACAGAGGCATTACTGGACATGTCTCAGAAATGTATGTTTTACTAGTAGGCCAGTGCTAGAGAAATTTGTAAAACAGGTTTGCCTTCCTTTTCCCCCTCAAAGTTTAAGAAGCTGTATGAAAAACAAAAATATAAGCTTGTTAGAATTGCTGAAAGTCAAGAAGAGTCTTGACTTTCTTGGGCCTAAATGTTTTTGCTAGACTGAAAGCCTCTTTCTCATCCAAAGGGGAAGGCATGGGCAGAAGAAAGAACAGAAAAAGATTTTGTCACTAGACTATGGAAAGAAGGGCAATTTCTCTTCAGACTAGGGGGCATTCAACTGGAAAATGTGAAGGGCGATGGTAAGTTGCAAAGTCATTTACAGATGGGAACGACTTCTGAACATACCAAATAATTTAGATTTCTCAACCCCTGATACAGACACCATGGTATGGGCACTACTCATGTCAGACTCCTAAAGAACTTCCTAACAGCAAATTTCACCACTAACTGCCTTTGCGTATCAATGTCTGGTACACTGATACTAAGGATTGTAAATTCAGAGGGATTCAAGTGTTGACATTTACTCCCGTCCTTTATTTCTGCATCTTCAAACCTATGAACAGTTACCTATTATGAGATAAGGTGGACATTTCTTCCCATGATCTTCCTGACAGGAACCAAAGCAAGCCAATATGTCCACAAATTTAAATACTGTCCTTAACCACATTAAATAAGCTTTTTGTACGGAGCCTACGACACAAATGTATGGCATCTCCAAGTACAGCTGCACAACACTCCATCAACTCAAAATGAATTTCTAAGTTCTCTGAATGATCTTATACTTCAAAAAAAGAGCGGACAGCAAGTCAATATGGAACTCTAGAAAGATCATAACTGACACATCTCCTTAGGCATGTTTGGGAATAGATAAAAGTAAACATGTTGGTTTCTGAAAATGCTAGTCTTTGGTTGCTATGTCATTACTGGTGTGATCCTGGATTTCAGCAAGGGGGAGGCTTAAGCTATAAAAGAAATCTAAAAATCTGGACTTTTCAGACACCACAACCAAAGAAACAATGTTCTAAATGAAGACCCAAGACCCCTTTTCCCAACATTTTTCACGAGTTCTCTGGCTGTTGGTTCATGTCAGTGAGTTTGAGACATTGTGAGTTTTTGTGTTTTTTCCTAAATCAAGGTTCCGAAGGTCAAGTTTTGTCCTATTTAGCTGTGGCATAGGAGATTTGATCCTAAGAATCAATGTTTTAAAGAGACAAGAGAATTTTAAAGAACAGTTTCAGCTAAAAAGCGTGTATTCTGATTGGACCACAGCACACTCCAAAGTAGCTGACAGACAGAATCATAGAATAGGTCAGGTTGGAAAGGACCACAGTGGCTCATCTGGTTCAACATCTCTGCTCAGGCAAGTCCACCCTAGAGCACATTGCACAGAATTGTGTCCAGAGGGCTCTTGAATATCTCCAGTGAAGGAGACCCCACAACCTCTCTGGGCAACCTGCTACAGTGCCCAGTCACCTGCACAGTAAAGGAGTTCTTCCTCATGTTCAGGTGGAACTTCCTGTGCTCTAGGTTCTGCCCACTGCCTCTTGTCCTGTTGCTTAGCACCACTGGGAAGAACCTGGATCCATTCTCTTGACACCCTCCCCTCAGATACTTTATAGGCATTCACAAGTCTCCTCTCAGTCATCTCCTCCCAAGGCCCAGGTCCCTCAACCTTTCCTCATACAAAAGCTGCTCCAGTCCCTTCACCATCTTTGCTGCCCTCCACTGGACCTGTTCCAGGAGCTCCATGTCTCTCTTGTCCTGAGGAGCCCAGAATTGGACACAGCACTCCAGATGTGCCTCACCAGGGCTGAGCAGAGGAGCAGGATCATCTCCTCAATCTGCTGGCATCTCCTCAACCTGCTAGCAATGTTCTTCCTAAGGCACCTCAGGATACCACTGGGCTGCAACTTCTGCAGTTGCTACGATATTTAGATGACAAGAAAAGTAGAAAATCTAAAAGCGATTTAATTAGACGTAAAAAATAAAAAAAGAAACTTCTGATTCTAACAGAAACAGCATAGGCATCTACTAGGGGTAGAATGTCTCCTGCTTCTCATCCTCACTCAGAAGGATGTTCCCATCTGGACTTAAAGAACACAGGAGGGATTTGGACTTTCCACAGATTGTTAATTTCTTCACAGTTTGATGCAGACCTCACTGATGCACCTGTCCACAACCCTTTCATTTAAGCTGTAGGTATAACAAGAAGTTATTTTTCAAAACAAGTCTTTGTTTAAAACTTTTGACAGGAATTCATTCCCTGACAATTGTTCCTTACCTTATAGTTTTTTAATGAGAGTCCAGCAAACTGGTGTGCTTTAAGCACCTTCTCATTATTCTTATGTTCTTTTAATTTCATCAAATCTTAACTGATCATGAAGTAGAATTATATAAAACACACACAAATTAAAGCAACTACTACAACACTAAGAAAAAACAATCAGCCAAGACGAAACAAAACCATCAGAATAGCAATTAAGAAGTCTGGAACTCGCAGATGCCCAATTTTTTCACATCAACTAAAATTTTATTGTATCATCAGTCAACTCAAAAAGATGAAAAAGATTTAACTCCAAGCTTTAGTACTGAAATCTCTACATTTGGAATGACGAAGGGAACATTAGAAATGGAACATTCTCTACCTTGCTAAATCACTAATACCTATTAAAGATTTTCCACATTACACCAGGGATTTAACAAAGAATGTTACACTTGGAAGAAAAACTAAGCCTTTCCTATACATTCTTGCTGATGCTCACTGCAACAACAGCTTACTTTCACACAGCTCTATTCCTATCTAGTAGCAAATTCACTTAAACAATACATACACACACATGCAGAGATATGGCTGCATACCTTGTAAGTGTTTAAGCTCCACTTTCTCACCAGTTCCAGTTTCTCCATTGCTGGATTCTTTACTTCATCTGCTAACACAACAGGTCCACTCTTCTGCTGAGCTCTGCCCCCTGTGTCAGACACAAAACAAATCTTCAAGGCCTTGGGTCTGGGCTTTTTGTTTCTTAGTTTGTTTCAAGGGATTAGCAAGGTATGGAAGACTTGTGCAATTGCACATCCAAAAGCAGAGCAAGGTGACAGTAAGAACTTAATATGAATAAGCAGATTTTTTAAATCAGTTCCAGAAAGAATGACTTACTTTAAAACTGATATAAAATGTATAACTATATCTCAATATTTCATGAAGTTATAAGGTGAATTAAGCACACTGAAAGCTTAAAACAGCTTTTGAGACATGTTTATTACTTAATCTATGTTTAAAAACTCCAACAGTTGAACACTCTTCTGCATTTAGTCAATCTAAAAGTCTGTTTACAACCTGAACACCATTAAACAATTACTGGCATACTGTTGTCATGAAGTATAGAGGTTTTTTTAATCTTTTCCAATGAAAGTCATTCTTTCCAGAACATGTGTTCAGCCAATGTTTAATTTATTTATTTCAGTTTTATTAGCTCATTGTATTAGGAACAATTAATTCTACAAACCATGAATATAAAACCAGCAAAGAAGAGATTTAAAGCAACAAATTAAAATACCTAGGGCCAATCTACACACAAATTGCCATTATTCAGCATTTTCAAGCTAGTATGGGATATCATGTGGATTCCATACTTCCATTTTGCAAAATTTCTAGTGTCTTAAGCATTAAAAACTGCTAAGTATCGTCAGTTTTTAAGCAACATTTTTATTTATTCATGTCTATATTCATTTTAACTACTCCTGACTGATTCCTACTGCTACGTACAATCACCTTAGTCTTGCCAAGTCATTTATGCAAGCAAGAGTTTGGAAAAAAGTCTATACAGATGCCTCAAGATACTCCTTTAGCATCAAGTTCTACCGTGTTCTTTACATCTTCAACATGCTGTGCAAACATGAAGTAATTAACCCTCTCAACACCCTTATGAGGTAACTGAGTTAAGTTTTCTCCTTTTATGCAGGAGGAAGCAGACGAAGATGTTAAGTAATTTGCCCATAGGCACAAAATGAGTCAAGTGGCAGAGCTGAGTTTGGGTGGTGTGAATTCCTAATGGCTGCCCTCAGTCTATTGGAATATGTGATCATTGTGGCAAAAATTGCTAAAAGTCTCAACTTTAAGCTAAATATAAGATTTTAGTCACTCTCATTTTATCTAATGTTTGTTATTATTTAATATTAGTTATAATTTTAATTTTATGGAGTAAAACCAGCTTAGAGAAAGGAAAGCAGAGGTTAATTTGTAAACTGTTGAAGTCAGAAGTGAGAGCCACCAAAATCTTGCAGAAATTTTATTTCCAACTAATAGTACATCGAATGATTAGAAACATAGAAGGGTTAGTAGAGTGTCAGCAGAGACAAGGGTATTATCCATTCAGTGCTTTGATACCTGTGGGAATAATTAAATCACAACCTTGTCCAGCCAGTCTGCTAGCTGCTGCACTGCTAGGAGATATAACAGATGATTTGGGTGATGCTGAGGAACCTGAAAAGGGGACATTTAACCATGAAAATCCACCATCTTCCCTTAGAAATGAACGTGCACTTTTACATGTTTTCAAAACAAAAAACATTTGTTTCAGCAACTATAGAAGTATTCACAGAAAAGTTGTTGAAATTTCTGGTGGAAGTGCTTTTCAAGAGGTGCATCTCTCCATGTGAACTACTCCAAGTTTTCTTGATTTAATCTTTTTCTCTAGGTCATGATGACTTTTTTTTTTTCTGTAAGAACAATCAATATACAACTGAAGGGCTCATCAGCAAAGTACAGACCATAAACAGAAAATTCCATGGAAGATTGTTATATAACAATCCTCAGCTGAAATGCCTTTTGAGCTCTAGGTAGAATTCATTGCATTGTCACTGAACGGTACTTAAAGCATTAAGGAGTGAAGTAAGCCCTGAAATCTCTGCCAATTTCAGACATATTTTATTGACATCAGCTCTTAAGTCTTTGTAAACATGCAGTAATAAGTTATCCTGAAGATCATACAAGTCACTAGCTGTGAAAGCGTGTAAACTCATTCCCAAAAGAAAGATTTTACAGCACTTGCTTTTTCCCTTAAAAAACAAACAAAAAAACCAAACTAAAAAACCCAAACCAAAACAAAAAGCAACTAACTACAAATGACCTGCACTGTGTGTGTTCTGTAAGCTGTTTTAGGATTATGCTCATTATGCTTCTCATAGCTTTGCTACTCTTTCGTAACAGATAAATCTGAAGCAGCATCCTTGTGGAATTTTCAGGATTTAAAAAAAGCAAGTTAGCTTTTCCGCTGTAATGATGAATGACCACCATACTGGGGGGAACTTTAACTGCTTTTGCTGAGAAATTCCAATACACTTCAGGGCTAACAGTGTACTGAGGGGAAAAAAAATCAAACTTAAACTTTGCAGTTTCAACAAAATTTAGTTATCAGTAATACCAAAAACATCACTCAAAGTAATTGGATCAACAATCAGCTTTAAAACATTCCACAGAGCACTACTAACATGGGGTAAATAAATCCAATGATTTGGATCCAGCTGCACAGAAAAGATGAGACAAAGACAGCTCACTTTCTGTGTTCTTCTGTAGATATACATTGCATAAGAGCTGCAACTGAATTCATCCAAGCATAGAAGTTTGACTGCAAGATCCTGCCTGAATCATTGCAGCAAGCGAGCCAAGACAAGCAGTTAAAAAAATCCTTATCATTCGACAGAGTATTAACACAGCCTTATGCATGCTTCATCATTCAACATCCCCCAAATCCTAAAAGCCCTTCCCTCTCCAGTACTGTCTACTTTGCATTCAAAAATGAAGCCCTAATAAGGACACTCAAACAGAGGACACAATTTTTAGAAATAGGGCATTCATTCAACTTTTGTCCATGGTTTCATAGGAAGCTCTAGCTTTTACCATTTCCCACTCCCTGATTTTGTTAGAACATCAGGAAAAATGAAAAAAAAAAATCCTTGGAGAAAATCTGTGATATCCGAAGTGTCCAAAGCTCATATTTTGTGTACAGAAATTTCCACAGAACATTTGCATTTCAAACACATTAGTTTAGCTTGAAACATCTTCAGACACTTTTCCCTTACAGGCTAATACACGTAACAGCTGCAACAGTTATCCTGGTAAGAGAATACAAAAAGGCAGGAATGGTGAGCAGTTTGCCATCTGCTCCAGTTTTTAGCTAGATATTTTGCTATTTTCAAAGGTCTAAAGAAACACGGCATTCACTTTGTAATATATGTAAAGTAGAACATGTAAACCAACTGTTTTCATAAGCAAAGAATTTTACCAAACAGGAAATTAAGCAAAATGTAAATTAAATTTATGACTACAAAGAGACTTATTTTCACAGCTGCACATCTGAGATAATTTCAAATCCTTCAAATTCAGAAATGGTCAAAGGTACATAATTCATCAAATACCATTTGCCCATACAATATCATAGTATTCTATTCCTTTTAGAAAGGAAATAGTGACATTACTGGCTTGTCTATCACTTCGCATTTCTCACTGTTTAATACCACTTAGATTCTCTAAGGCATAGATTAATATGACAAGAAGGATCCCACTTTTTAATCTATTCTCAGTAATTGAAGTGTGTATAGCAAATAAACAACTCTCCAGTTATGTTTCAAATCAGAACAATAACTTGCAAAAGCTGAAGAAAACTTCAACACAACGTAATAGTAAAATTCTTCAGCCTGACACCAGTTCAAGGTGCTCAAGGCCTTCCCCTCCTCTAAGTGCAGACCAACTTAACACTAAGTGGATCCCACCAGTCCTTTGACAAATATTACAAGTGTCACACTTGTTCTCTATTTCAACAAACCAGCTACAAGAGAAGATAAACTGGTTGTTGCTAATGCAAATCTCAAATTCATCCAAACGTCTCAAAGCAGCTACAGAACATTGTATTTCTGACCATGTAAGAATATGTCTAAAGATTTTAATTGAGAAACACAAAAAAAAAGCACTTACCTTTACTTGGAAATTGTCCTGCCTCAACAACTCCCTCTTTGGCACCATCAAAGCCATGAGATGTTATTTTGGTTTCAGAAAGTCCAAGTCCAACTGGTAACGAACATTTCAAGTCCTGGAAAATATATGAATAAAAATGGAAAGTTAAAGACAAAAAAAAAAAAAGCAATTTAAGTGAGTCTAAAGTATTATAATGCAGTTTCAGCAGCTCTCAGACAAGCAATTCTGCCTTTAGCCTGGAAAGTCCTTGCTGGTTTCACAGCTTTCTACTGGTATGCAGAAATTAAACACAAATGAATGAGAAACACTGTAAGTATAGCCTGACTACGTAGTCTAGATTTTTTTTGTTATATTGATGACCAAGTAGAATGCCATGTCTTAGAGAAGCAGCTACCAAAAATGTGGCCAGAAGCATCATATTATGTGGTCTGAAGCTGGTCCAAGCAACCATGTCAGTTTAATAAAGTTTCCAGTTAAAAACTGACAGGGGTGCAGAATGATATAAGATTATCAAGCAGAGAACACTTTACAAACCAAAAATATGAAAGCAAATATCATAATGTTAAGATCAAAAAAAAATCACTAAGCAAAGAATAGCCTTAAAATTCATAGCATCCTTATTTCTAACAAATAACACACAAAATATTTTTAATATTTGACATGGGAGAGACACCCAGAAAGACATCACTTCAACAGCTTCCTTCTGAACACCTATTCTGCATCGTAAGTGCTCAGAATACAAAGCTGCCACTTACTTTTGTTTGCTTTTGAAACTCCTTCATTTAAAACTGCCTGAGATCACCTCGTTTAACTTTTGAGGGCTAGATCAACTATGTCAACCAGCTCTGAAGTAACCAAAGTCTTCACTGAAACCCAGCACAGGCCTAAGAAAGACTCCACACACCACAGCTCACAAACCATCCTACTGCCCATTTTTGCTGCCTCACCCTACCTCTACAAAAAGCTCCCCACAGGTTTCTTGGATTATATTGCCAGCAATCTAATTGAAGTTTAAGCCTCTGGTATTATGGAATTAGAAATAGTACTTTAAAAAGTTCAAGTTTTAAAGCTATTTAAAACCATTAATTCACAGAAGTAAAAAGTGGGTGAAAAAGTACTATGAAAGTAAAAGCAAAAAGGTAAAATACAGTTACAAAAAATAAAAGCATCAAGAAATCAGAAAACTGTCAGTGTCTGGAGTCAGGTACTATTCTGCATCCCCTCTGCTTCCATATGGAGGTAAAAAAAGTGGAAAAAGTATAGAGGACCACTAGAGAAAAGCCATACATAGCTTTAAGAAGTCAGTGTCTAGACACTGTTTATGATCCTTCTAACTACAAAGAAAACACATCCTTTAAAAATCTAATCCATGTGTGACCTGTAACTGTAGTTGCTCAATCCACAAACCAGAAGCAAGGTAGCACATAAAACCCTAGAGGCTCAGATTGTCAAGAAGTAGTTTTGGATCACATCCCCCCAGATTTAGTTAAGTGTCTTCAGTTTAGCACAAACCCCTGGGAAGAAGAAAAAAGGAAGAACTACAAACATATAGCAATTATTCCAGCAAATTAATTTTTCCATGTGAATTCCAGAAATCTCACTGACATCAAAAACTCAGCATGTTACTGCAAAGAGTAACCAATCCCTACATGAACAGACTGTGTGATAACAGGTCATGCCATATTTGTGCACCTGAAGCATTACAAAAAAAAAAAGAAAAAAGCCAAAAAATAAACAGCATGAAAAACAAATTGTAGTCATATGCAGAACCTGATCTCCCAAATTAAGCACACCAGAACTTTGGATACACACTGTTTTCAGTCCTCACAACTGATTTAAAATTGGTGCTCTCATTTAAGTACTTGCAGTTGGTGGTACACAGGAAAGCCTTTGCTTCAACTTAGTCTAGCTAACAGCTCCTTTTAACTTAAAATGTAGCTAGTCACTAGAAGCTGAAAAAGCAGAGAGACTTGAAAAAGGATAACCAGATTGCAGAGAAGATGCACTGATTTCATAAAAAGGACATGGCATGAACTATTTTTTCCTGAAGGCACCTTGGCGTGTTGTGTAGTTTTCAGAAATACCTAAACCTGTAGCCAAACAAATGTAGACAGCTAACCTGCTTAAGCATGTTCACCATAGGAATCTAAGCAATAATTTGTATTTAAGGTTAAAATGCAGAATATCTGCTTTGTAAAGACAAAAGTTTGTATCTAAACCTAAGCAACTGCAATACTTCCGTACACTCAACGTAATTCTAAGTTAAACACAAGCCGAACAAACTACAGAATTAAATAAATCAAATTACTACAATACATCCATCTCTTAAACAAAAACTTGATACTTGGAAGATGAAAATTTTAAAGATCTACAATTGTGCATATATATACACACACACACCAGAGTGTTTTACACGAATACATATACATATGTGTATGTACACACATATTTGTTTGAAGAGATTTACTTTTTTCTCACTGTCAAAAAGGCAAAGTTCAATTTAAAGAAAGACCAAGTTGAATTCAACCCCCTTCTTTTACACCTGTAAACCAGTTCAAATATATCTTTATGAAGAATGACATCATTTGTTGATTTACACATGACCGAAATTGACAAAGGTCAGTGATCATCAAAACAGTACCTTTTCATTGTTTACAAACATTCAAGTTACTGTTCAGGGGAGACACATTGCTGCATGTAAACTAAGTTTTAATGTCATTCTTGCAACTGATTGTGCTTGCTTTTCTTTTTCTTTACACAAATGTAGATAAACAAAAAAGCTAGCAAAAACTCTGTAATCATACTGACGAAACAGTTTATCCCTTCAATAACTTACAAAGAAGGATAATTTAGAAAGGGTGCATAAAATGTCACACTTAAGGGGAGGTATGAGTGTACTTAATGTTTGAGTGGTAAGATGGCAACATAAACAGCTTTTGTTTTTGTTTCCACTAAATGTCAGTTTGGGTCTTACAACATAAGAAGTGAGGACAGATTCCCCTACTGCAATATGATGATTATATTTTGATAATGTATTGCTCTTCTAGCTAAGTTTAAGATTTCTCCCCTTCTTTGTAAAAGGCAAATTCAAGTCTTTGGAGTTGATCAAAATTTATTGTTACGTGGCAAGCCCACAAATCTATTAAGGGATTGCCCTCACCAAAAAACAAATTAAAAATGCTATATTAATAATAATAATAATATAATTTTAATATGTATGAGGCTGAAACTTTGTTTATGCAATTACTGCCTAGTAAAAGTATTTTAATTTTATAAGTTCACTGAGAGCTAGAGGTATAAAACCCCCACAATTTAGAAAATTCTCAAGTTAAAAGGTTGCATTATCAACCCCATTCTCAGATATTTAGCAAGAAGTAAAAGCATGAAATGTAGCTAAACAGATTAAGTGCACTAGCTTAATTCTGTCTAGTCAAGACAATTCAAACCTATACATCATAGAACACTGAAGCCACTTAAGCCATTTGTTAAACTCCCATTTTAATGACTTCAAGTTGCTATACTAAACTAAACAAATTTTAGTCAGGTTAGTCTTATTTACACAACTCTATTACATAGATCATCTCATGAACCAGTACAGATTTTTGACATAGCAATCCTGTTGAGACAGTAGACACGGCAAAGAAATCATTCAGAATGCATGTTCATGAAGGAATGTTGGCTGAATGACAAGACTATCTCCAAAATGGTACTTCCCAACCATGCTATCCATAATCTAAAATGAAGAAGGGAAAGACCAGAACTGTATTGTTTCTCCAACAGCAAAAACCAACCCAGCCAAAACTTAATTTATAGAAACTTACTTAACTAAGGAGCAACTAATTTCTTAGTTATACTACTCCATTAGTAATGCATCACTAAGCATTAACTCTGGCTGAGTACCAACAGGAGGTGTGACAGTTTTACTTGCCTTTAATACCTTGAATTAAGGTATTCTTAATACCTCACATCAATTGCAAGTTCAACAGTGCAGCAACTAATATTAGACCAATCATATGCTTGTTTGTTTTTAATGGTGGATGACATTTTAAATAATACTACTCAAGTTGACTTCAGGAAAAAAAATACAACATATCTGATTGTAAAGTTCACAGTTTAAAGTGTGATTGCAAGTCCTATGGAACAAAAGGTTGTATAGATAGACATAACATCTATTCAGTAAGATACATGGGCTCTGAACTTTAACTTCTTATCAAAATCACGTGCAAGTAGAGCTCCTCGTACATATTCAGCACTTTCTTCTTCTCTTTGTCCCATTACATCACTCAGTTCCTATTAACCATGAATTAAGCCACTAGATCCTCACATCAGAATAATTCAACATAATGGGAGAAGACCTGAAGGCTTTAATCTTTGATGAAGTAGCAAATAACAGACTAACACACTTCTTCTATTCTCCAACACACTGCTCTTCATTAGACGACCCTTTCTACTGCATCCCTTTTGACTTACCTAATGTCATACTACAATTCAGTTTTATTTTCCCTCCCATTCTCATCATTAACATGCATATTTTAGGTTTTCCAGACTGATTTTCAAGGTATGAAGAACATTTGACTTTTTTAATCTTCTCAAACCAGTTTTCTAGAACTGACACAGTTCTAGAAATATATTTTAAATCAGTTCTACATTAATTAAACATTATAATTTCCCGAAGTAAAAATCTAACAATGTCAGTCAACATAGCAAAACCTAAGACATGAACTCAGTCCTTGCAGGCAGAATGTGAGTGACAAGACTGGCATTTCTTTTTCAGAAGGCAAGAAACAAAAGAGAATGACTTTATCTATTTATGCAGTCTGGCAATAAAATTACAGAACAAGACAGTGAGCACGTGCACTCAGATTCATCAGATCCCAGAACTTATTTTGTAATTCTAGTAAGACAAATTGAAGACTCACAACAAAGTTCATTATCTTTTTGCATCCTGAAGTTTATTACTGGTTTTATATGCATGCTTAACTATGCTTTTTTCCCCACAGAAGCACAATAAGAGCCATGAGAAGAGGCAGCATCAAAAACGAAACAAATTCAGGCACAAACAGATAAGAATATCATATAGATTTTGTGCAATACTTCAAACATAACAAATCACTTACAGCTGTGTGAGTATCTTTACAGGTAGATCAAACTGTTTTCTGAAACATTTTTCGTTTATTCCTATGCAGCTCTCACACTATATGGCATGTTCTTGCATATAGGAATAATAGCAATAATATACTTTCCTCACTCCTTCCTACCATCCTCAGCTCCCAATCCCCCCAGTCACATTAAAACACCACTATGCTAATGACATCATTACTACAGCATGGGAGGAAAACTGGGCTCTGGAAGTCAGGGATAACTGAATAATATAAACCAGCCAGACATTTTTGTACGTTGGGCTTTCTTATACAAAGTAATAGGAAAAACTTTTGATTAGGAAATGCTGAAGTCTTCTGTCTACCAAATACCCAAACATTAGTGAACAGTTCCATACAAAAGTTCTTAAAGCTCAAGTGAGACCCAACAGAGCTCGGGGAATTAAAAAGCACTATGTCCAGCTTTTTGGTACTGAAAGGATGTTAGATATTTGATCCAATGATGACTGAAGCTACAGCTTCTTTTAGTAGAAGAGTTTCCATCCATCATATGGGCAGGACAAAACTTGTTTGAATTCCACAGGCATGTCCTATTAGAGAATTAGAATGTAGCAGCATATTTCTGACTGAGATTTTACAGTTAGGGAAACACTTAAGTTACCTTTTAAATATGCATTATACCAAGAAGATGCATCAGTTAGTGCCATGTCACATTCCCACAAAAACAAAACTAACATGCTTCCTCTTGAAATGGCATTATGACAATCTATGCTGTCTGATGTTCTGCAAAACCAATGGCAGCTTTCTTTAAAGAAGGAGCAACCCTACTTGTCATTTCCAGGTAAATACATTTGCTCTGCACTACCTCGCAAAATGAAATACTTCTCATGCTTGAATGCATACTGATACTGCATTTGGTGAAACACAAATGTGCATTTTCATGCCTCAGCAGCTTATGGATGAGGTCTGATGGAAGTGCTAAACAGAACATGACTCTAAAGGAAAGTGTAGTTTTGTAATTAAAGAACTCTAAAGTAAAGGTTGTACAAATACCTCTTTACGCAAAAACAAACAAAGCTGCTCAAGTCTTGGTGCAAAATAGCTACAGAAGGCAAAACAATACAGAACAAGGAGTATTTTATACTTTACATCTGAATGGTACAGCATCTAGATGAGTATTTCCCTTAACATAAAAATTAGGAAGCAGGAAATTAAAAATAACCTTGTTCCCCAGCTTCCCAAGAAGGTGCTATCAAAATCAGCATATTGGAATGCTCTAAACTCTACTGTGGTCACATACTCCTACAGAGCACTGTGGTAACAGTACAAATTAGAGTGGTCATGGTTTCTTGCCCCTTTCTTAAGTGACCTCATAAAAACCAGTATTTGGCTTGTCATTTCCATAAGTTGTAGGAAAAAAGACCCCAAAGATTTTGTGGTGCAATACATATTGCTTTAGGTTAAAGCAAAAAATTACCTGGCAAGCAAAAAAAGAGAAAGCATGGCATTAAGCATTAGAAATAACAAACATGAAGCAAGATGAATAGAAGCTAAATATTAGAATTTGAGACTAAGAGATTAGTAAACAGACCTAGATGTTAATTCCAAAAAGTTTATTTTCTTTGTTTTGTTTATAAGAGGCCTTGATTATCACATATTTTGACTTCAGGTCACACATGCAGGTATGAACTTGTACAAGACAGTTCAAAAAAATAATTGAAGTGCATTTCTTCATTGATCTCAGAATAAGCACCGCGAAAATAATTACAGCAAGTTCAAATATGCTTGCAGAGTACAGGTTTTTCTGCAATGTGACCAAAGATTTGACCCATTTTTGTTGAAGCAGAAGTTTCAAAATATAGTTGACTCCAAGCCAGCAAAAGGATTAGCATGCAGGAAAAATCTACTCCAACTTCCACATACGGCCATAGACAAAAAACACCTTAAAATTCCACCTTTACATTTTGCCTCAGCAAGGGCCCTAATGCAGTCACCAGGAATGCAAGTTCCATTTGCTGTACATAAGTGCTGCATGCACTGCACTGCAGAAGCAATCACTGCATGAGGAAAAGGTAACTTAGACAGCAGTCAGGTCACAGCAGCAGCAAGGTCATCAAGCTTCAAATTACTAAGTCTGTTTCCCTACTTTGAGGTGAACCCAAATTCCTTACCACTTCAAGATGCATTTCCCAAGCTTTTCTCCCTAAACATACATCTTTATAGAAATGTAGTTTTAACCTTATTTCATTAAACACTCTACTAATTTTTACATTATGTCACTGGTAGATCTTAGTTGAACAACAAATCTTATGAAGGTTCCCCCCTCTAATCAGCATTTTAATAAAACAGAATAAAATGTTGAAGTTCTGCTGAGTATTTCTTTTACGAATAATTCTGCACTGCAAGTCAGTATGGAACTGTTAAAAAATTAAGAGCTTTCCTTAAAACCTAAGCCTCAGCAGATATCAAATAAACGTGGACATATTTCCAAACGAAAATCCAAATAAAAGAAGCCCTCGCATTCCATACGCTGTGCCCCAGCGCTCTCTGCTGGACACCCGGGCACGAGCAAAGCTGATCGTTCACCGGCAGCGAGCTGAGGGGGGAGAACTCAGCCTCGGCCGCTACGAACGTGCCTTTCATACAAAAAAGATCACTGCAATATGCAACAACACGGTGTTGTGTCAACTCTGACAATAATCTATGACCTCCAAAGGAGTTTTTTCAGTAAACCTCCAGAAAACTATGTCAAGTGAAGCATTTCTGATAATAGTACCATGGCAGACAGCAAAGAAAATTCTGACCCTGTTAAAGCTGTGTTCATGAGAATCGTCCAGCTGTCCATTGCTAGTCACAGGGATTTCTGCCGCTGAATTTTTGGGAGATTCTTGAGCCATTGCACTTTCCTGTAAAAAGAAACAGGTTAGTGTTTGTCTTGCATATCCAATGAGTAATCCATATGAAAATATTTGATGTATGGGTTTCATAACAGTTGATTTTATTTCAAACTCCAACTGGAAACATTCTGATCTACTCAGTCTGTATACGTTTGTTTTATCACATCACTGAATCACAATAATACTCTAGCACAGCTCAGTCAGTAGTAATTTAAAGTTTCCAGATCTAAGAGAAAAGGAAAACTAAAATTTAACCCATTGGCATTGGGGGAGTAAGACACAAATGAGGTGTGGGCTCAGACAAATGTTTTACGTGCACACTTGAGCCAGAGAGTGTTTCTGTATCTCAAATTATAGTAAGCTTTGCTAAAAAAATTGTATTATCTATTCATAAACAACAAATACTAGGTAAGAGTAATATGTTTAATCATGTGTTACAAGAAAAGCAATGATTCCAAACTTTAAAATAGTTTCAGTTGGTTATTTTACCATAATATAGCGCCACCTTCTGACTAAACTGTTGCTATGCAACTCTCATGAAGTCCACAGCAGCAAACTTGACATGAAATGCAGAAGCACCTAAAGAACCCAAAAGTACCAACAGAATTCAGGATTCAAAGTTAGTTTCAAATGCAGCTGCATCATGAACAGCAGCAGCAGCAGCTGCTGTAAAACCACTGCTTTCAAGTACGACCTAAAGTACAGCCTAGAAGAGACATTCCCAGAAGAACTGCACATCATTTACAAGCACCTGAAGACAGAATGGCAGTACCACTCCAAAATTAAGAGGAAGTGAAAATTTCATCCCTTTCAAAAAGCTACTCCTAACTCAGTCACCTGAAGTGTAAACAGTGAAAAATCAATATACAACAGAGGCAGTGTTTGTTAACTTACATAAAAGTTGTCTTAAGTCCTCAAACCAACTCGTACACTTGTGCTAGATTGCCAAGACAAGGTGCACCATCAACAGGTACTTGAGAACAAGTACCCTTCCACCCTCAAAGCTCTTAAATCATCAAACTGAACCAGTTCTTTTCAGTCCAAGGGTCAGGAAGAGGCCCAGCCTGAGATCAGGATCTGAAGTACCATCAGCTTCTCCAACCACACCTGAAGTTTTACAGAGTATGAATATAACACAAAGATTTTACTGGTATTTACTGAGCATTATTTGCATCATTCTTAACTGGAACATCTTCTGTTGTACCCCACTGTTTATATTTCTTCCATTTTCACATATCACCGCTTCACTTGCATATTAGTTTTGAGGCCTCTCAAGACTTTTTCTAACTAGTCACTGTCTGTGGGGTCCAATAAATGTGCTTCTACTGAAGCACACTGAAATGTCTATGCTTATTTTATGAGCACTTTTAAAACAGTAATTTGTTTCATTTCATAGAATACACAATATCTCAAGTTGTAAGGGACCCATAAGGATCATCAAATCCAACTCCCTGCTCCTGACAGAGTTGCTATACAACATCATTATACTAAATGTCCTAGTTACCTGCAACATTACATTTTGATTTGGGAAATCTGTCCAATAGCTCAAGTTTCTTAAGCTTGCTCTAAATCTCACATGTGCTTAAGCTTTAAGACACTTCTGCTTCATATGGTCAAATAAGGTATTTTTCAAAACGCTTGGCCTATCACAGCTACTTGCAAAGTACAGAAGCATTAGCACAGGCCATGTTCTGTTCTGTTCACAGCTATTTTTGTTCTTCTTTCTGCAGATTATCAGAGAACACAGTGCAAAGGCAAAGTCCTTTACTGTCAAGGGGGGCTTTTCTAGGGATCACAAATGAAGCTGCATCCCTAATTAAAAGAAAAACAAATAATTGCCTTAGGTGCTTTTCAACAAGAATCTCAAATAATTGTGCAAACACTGACATTTATATATTTTTATGCTTTTATTCAGAGATATACATGCTCAGTGCATATGCACACAACTCTAACAAATATATGTATTAGAAAACAAAAATTCATCAGCTTCTTAGGACAACTAGAAGCAATTCATCTATTTTTTTGGCATTCCTACTTGAGTCAGACCTATGTATCTAGTTCAGAGAAAGCAAAAAATTACTTGCTTGGTAATGGAATGTCAGTTCTGTGCTATGACTGAACTACAAAAATTTCCCATTGCTGAAAAGGGGACATTTCACCACGCAACTTTTCCAGTCTCTACTGTGAACCACACAGTGCCTCACCTCCCCAACACTCACCTGACTACAGACACCACACATAACTCACTAGCCTGGCAATAGACTCTTTCACCAGCTTAATTTTCCAGCTTCAGTGAGTTGAATCAGTTTGCAATGAGGTCAGACAAGCACCAAAGCCATGAAACCAGCAGCTGAAAAGGGGAAGTGGGATAAACTGCTAATTTAACTCAGACATAACAAGAAACCACCATTTCCATTTTAATCAACAGTTTAAGCTTGCACTGCTGTCAAGAACCAGTCCTTATCCTTCTCCCCCAGCAGCTTTCATCATCCCTTCACCTCCTTCCCAAGCCAGAACAAGGTATTTGTACAGCAAACAAGATTCTGGAAACACTGCAGATCAAAAGGAAGTGACCTGCGCTCAAAAAGAGGATGGGTAATTTTACCATTCCCATCAATTCTCCAAAGCAGGCACACCTCCAACCCTTGCACCTACAAAACAGAGCAGGTAGTAATGCAGTAAAGAAACTACTGAGAATGAAGGACTGCCCCAGCATCAGCTTACTTCAGCAGTGCAGTATTTCAAAATACTGACTGCAGGCTACTGCCAAATCCAGCAGCCATTTCTCTTTACCACTGAATGTGCATTCCTGTAACTTCACACAATCACGGTAAGGTAACTGATCTAAGGGAAAACCAAACCACCAAACCACGGCAGCATTTCTGCTGAAATAGGGAATATGATTGGTGAATCAAGTGTCTCTCTGGCAAGTGTAGCCCACAGCTGACTTAAACTAAGCATACAAAGAAACTGATTCCTCAGAATAAAGTTTATCGTTTGTATAAACAACCTAAAGTAAATCTAAGTAAGTTACTAAATTTGTATTGATGTATTAGGCACGAATGACATAAGCACTAGAGGAAAACATTCCATTTCAGATACACGTTTTATTTTGAAAAAACAGAATCATCCTTCAGTAACAATCACTATTTTCTTTGTACCTCTGTGTTTACAAATATCAGATTTGGAAATATGCTAAATAGAATCACTATTCTGTTTTTACTGAAAGTTTAAAAACAATTCACCGTCACTGAAACTCCAATAGTGATGAAGCCAGCATTATGTTTTTTCATTTTTAGTCTAGAACAGTCAGGAAAATGTTGACTCTATCTTTCTGAAAGAGCATCCCAAACACACCTGATTAGATAAATAATACTGGGAACCTTAGGAATTTGTTCATAATTCAAATATGTCACAGACTTCTCCATAGAGAAGGTGCAAGCTGTATCTGCTCTCAGGGACAAAAAGATTCACTCCTTCAGGAGTAGATCGAATACCTTGTTATAGTGAGGTTACACAAAGATTGATGCCTTTTAAATACCAACCCTTTCTTCCTACAATACTCACACAGATTCTACCATGCCTAAATCTATTCAACTTACAAAACAAATACTGCAGCACAGCAACAGGCTACTGGCAGAAGTAATCCTTCACTATGAATTAATTGGACTGCTCTTAATGGTATCTAAAAACCAACCCCACCCATTCAAGATGCCTACTTGTGTCTGCATACTAACAGCACTGTGCTATGTACTGCAGATCTTTTGGGAATCTGAAACTCGTTAGGATTGGTTGATTTTACACTAATATAACTACCACCCAATCACCTCAGAGCCAGACTGGACCTCTTCTGCAGACGGATGAGACACATCAACTGTTGTGGATTCACTGCTGTGTTCTGACATACCTGAAAACCAAATAGGTTTGGCATGCATTAATTGAAGTGAAAGGAGCTGGATGTTGCACCTCACAGAAACCAAAGCAGGCTTTCAGAAAACATTTCTTTTACAAGGTCTGCTAAAGCAAAGTGAAACCTCCTTCTTCTGATGGTGACCAGGTTTTAGCTCTCCAAAAATCTCAGAGATTAGGAATACAGTCTAGTGTAAGCTTCCACTGCCAAAGCAGCCTTTCCCCACAGACAACTAAGCTTGCAACGTAAAACCCTGGAAGTCAAACAAGGTTCTTCAGCTGATAAATATATACTGCCACCTGTAACAATACACTAAGTGTATCCTACCATTGCAAAGATTACCAGTTTGTTAAGGTGTAAGAGTTATCCAAATATTGAAAGATTATATCGATGGTAAACCACTGAAACTTATTAAGCTGTTAAGTCTGTTGTGTTTACTGGAAACAGAATCCCTTTCATTTTAGCCTCAAAAAAATTCCAGCTACAGAGGCAAAGAAAGTTGTTAACACTGAGCACAAGTGCAAGAAATCAACTCTGTGAATACAGTGATCGTGAAAGATAAATGACACAATTTTAACTTAAGTAAGAAAAGTATTTAAATTTGACCTAAATTTGATTCCAAATAGCTGGTAACTACAGGTGACACCACAATTCACTCAGCTGTTTGAGAGGAGGAGACAACCAATCATTAAAAATTAATCAATCTGCCAGTATTGCATATAATCACACATGACTGCAGTTCATTAAGTCTTGCACCATTTCATACATGTTCAGACACATAACAGATTAAGAAAAGTTATAGAGATTACAGTTTGTGTTTATATTGTATTTCAAATTCCTATAAAACATTCTAATTAAAGCAAATAATTAATAAGGTAAGCAGCTCACATAGCAAGGGAAATAAAGTAAGGACACAAACGCTGAGAAACTGAATCACCTAGATCATCTAGATCATATTACACTGGATAGCCTATTTCTTTTTTTGGAAAACCAAATACATAAAGTAAGAGATTTTCTCCAGAAAAACAATTCATTCAGAGCTATCACTGAATGAAGTTGGATTTTCTAGGATCAATGTAAAATTCCCTTTGAAGTAATTAAGAAGTAAGTTTTACATCCTTATATAGCTTTCTTAATTTTTCAAATTTCTTTTGAACTTGGAAGACTGTACAGCAGAGACGCTGTTTGCTCACATGGTCCTGTCCAAACTCTGCTTGTGGCTGAAAACAACCTCTGGGCTTAACAGCTTTTTTCTGACTAGCTACAACAATTACATTATAGAATAGGAGAATAAGTGTGATTTTCTTGCTCTACTTGTTAAACAAAAAGCTAAATTCATCTTCTAGTAGAGCCTTCGTTAAGACAATCTATTCTTCAGTTCTACCACATCACTGTTCCTGATTTTTGTACACATGATGTACATTTGTACATCACATACAAGCCTATGTACCATGGTAACACTGTTCTAAACTATTAAATGCTACTGGCAAAAACATTTTTTATAGATTTAAGAACTTTTGATAGATTTAAGAACCATCTCACCAATTCATGTAGAAGACACTGCATAAAAGCAAATAATTTTTTAAAACCCAAATGAATTCACTATTTGTGTTACAACACCTCTCCATGATCAATATTTTGTAGTGTTCTTTTCCTACAAGTAGTGCTAACAGTCTCAACACAGCTCTGCAGGATCACAGTGATCAACTTTAAAACATGAGAAGGAAAAGAAAGTAGATTAAAGGTGGCTTTCATAAAAAGTTCAACTGCACATTCAAATTAAACTACAAAACTTCCTGATTACTGCTTCTACAGCAAAAAAAATGGGGATGGAAACATCAAATACTGGATTCAAGGATGAAAACTTTCTACACCTTCACCAAGATTCAGAAGTGAAGACACTCGTGAAATCGTGGTAATCACAACATCTACATACAGCTATCATTTAAGGTTTCACTGCAGAAATGCATACAGACTTTGCATCTCTAGTTCCTGCAGGTGCCAGACAAAGGGCTGTTCCTCATAAGAGGCCGCTAACCCCCAGTGCAGCAGGGCTTGGTTTGTTTCTTCACTAAAGCAGCCACAGCTTTAGAACACATTAGGTAACTGGTGTGCCAGGACATTTGCTACCATCTGCTGCAAAAGAACAACTCAAAGAGATTCTACCTGGAAAAAACACGCTTGAGCCATATTCTGACAAGAACTGAAACCCTGTCCATATCACTCCTGCCCTTCTGGGTTCTCTTTTACTCTTTTCACTATACCAATTCTGCAAATCCACACAAATGCTGCACCACAGTAGAACAGAAGACACAGACTAGACTAAGAATCATTCACCCCATGATGAAGCGACCTTAAATGCATATTGGATTAGAGCCTCAGTAATTTTACATTTTGCTCACCATAAATAAAACCACATTATTTTTGAGTCCTGAGGATTTATATAATCACTTCTAGAACTGGCAAAGTAAAATGCAAAACAAAGCAAGAACTTATGAACCACATAGCAAGCTTCCTCCAGGATAGAAACATAAAGAGACATTTAACCATTTCTAATTAATGGTTATAAGAGCATGCTTATGTGCTTTTCATTAAAAAGGCAAATTCATATTTGCTTATTTATTAAAATATTAAGTAAATGTCATAAAAATTATTTTTTAATAAAAGTATATTTCTCACATATTTACATCACTTAGGTAAATGACTGATGGTCTCAGAAATAAGAACCATGGGATTCTCAACAATCAGATCTGCTTTTCTAAACAAGATGCACTGGTTCCTTCACTTACTTTTCTCCTAAATTAACTGCCAGTAAGGCAACAGGTAGATATCTTTGGTCTAAAATGAACTTTATTACACACTTTTATTGTTGTCTTATTACTTAACTGCATAAAGAATGTAAATTTTTTGTAACACTGCAGAAAATCCCAGTGCTGACGGAAAGATTACCATTTTATGGATGTTTTCCTAATTTCAATTTCTAAGAACACTTCCACCAATTCTTGTCAAGATAGGGATCAACCATGTTTTTAAAAGACTGTAAAGAGCTGTATTAAACACTTCCTGCTGCAATCACACCATAGCTTCCTCTTAATGCTCTTGAATTCCCTGGCTCCTCCTCTTGCAGGATCTAATTATGCTTGGGAGTTAGAAGACATAATGGAGACAAAGACTGGAGAAGAGGGCTGCTGCTGACTTTTGCACTCCATGCTACGGCAACCTGGCCCTAAATACTTTAATGCTCTGCTCGTCTCCAGATTAGCTAAACCATGGGCTGCCATTATCATTTCAACTTCCACCAAATCAGAAAAAAGCAGCTGATCAAGCTACTGCCTCAGCTTCCAGTTTTTCTGACCTAACACTCTTCTGTGTTTCTTATTCCTGACATTCTAACTGTGTGTGTACATACATACACACACATACATAAACATACACATGATTCAGAAAGTTTTGGGGTCGCACTGATCAAATAAGATCCTTCTCCAGCCCTGCCAAAAGAACCCTTTTGTTATCTTCTCTAGACAATCAACTCTTAGGTAACAGAGCCACTGACTGCAAAGTGATAACTCCTTGCTACCTTTTCCACCAAGCACAAAAAGCACACGTGAGAAACTGAAACTACATCCTGGGCTGAATGTTCAGAATGATCCCCTCCAAAGACTTCCATGCAAGATGAAAGGCTATTAGGGGGTTTTGGTTAAATATAACCTATTAGAGATGTACTACAAGAAATACTGAAAAAACTGCCTCTAGTTTGGAGACAATACCACATGCAACACCTGCTTGTCACACAACACCAAAGAGTTGCCACGCTCTAAGAACAGTAAACAAAACAAATTGGCACACTTAAAACAGTAATTGCCAGGGTGTGGAATAACTCCCAGGGGCACAAAATTTACACAGCATCTACAGTTTTCTTCCTCCACCAACAGAGAGCTTCCCTTTCTCTCTCGTGGAACCCGCCTGCTCCCCAGCTCGGGCGCTGCCCTCCCTGTCCGGCCGCCCAGCACCCCCGGAGCGGGGGGTACGAGCCAGGCCGACCCCGCTGGGCACTGCCGGTGCCGCCCGGGGAAGGGCGGCCGCTCCCGCGGGGTGACACGTCGGACGGGACGGAGCGGGAGGCGCGGCCCGGCCCTCCCCGAACCCGGGCCCTGCGGCCGCCCCGGCCCGGCCCTCACCTGCCGGCGACAACGCTGCGGCCCCAGGGGCGTCGTGCTGCGGGGGACGGGAGGGCAGGACGGAGGGAGGAAAGGGGGGACAGAGGAGGCCGGGCGGGACGGCGCCGGCGGCCCCTCTCAAGGTTTATTTTCTTCCTTCCCCGGTGGCAGCAGGAGGCGGAAGCGCCGCGCCGGAAAGGGGATGACGGCGGCGGCCTCTCTAGGCCGTCATGTCTATGGTCGCAGCCATGGCAACCACCGCCAGCACCGCCCGGGAGGCCGCCCCAGCCCCGCCGAGCGCTCGTCAGATCGGGCCGCCGGCCGGGGAAGCCGCCGGGGCGGTGCAGAAGGAGCCTGCCCGGCTGTGGGCGCGGATGAGCGCGCCCGGGAGAGGCTGCTCGGTGCCATGGCAGAGGCTCTGCCCGAACACACAGTGAGGAAGAAAAAAAGCATATCTATCGAGGAGAAGATTGACATAATAAGCGCTGTGGAGAGCGGCAAGAAAAAGGCGGATGTTGCAGCCAAGTATGGCATCAAGAGGAACTCTCTGTCTTCGATTATGAAGAATAAGGAAAAAGTTTTGGAAGCCTTTGAAACTTTACGGTTTGATCCTAAAAGGAAAAGACTGAGGACTGCTCTTCATGCCGACCTGGAGGAGGCTTTGATGAAGTGGTGCAGAATTGCGGAATGCTTGAATGTGCCGGTCAATGGCCCTATGTTGCGCCTTAAGGCGAATGATTTTGCCCAGAAGCTTGGACACAGTGATTTTAAATGCAGCAATGGCTGGCTCGATCGTTTCAAGTCGAGGTATGGTTTAGTTTTCAGAGCTCAGCCTGTAGAAGCAGCTGCTACTCCTACAGTGGGTGCTCCAACTCTTTGGTACAAAAATGTGTTTCTTTATTATTTAAATGATTATCAGCCAAAAAACGTGTTTTACATACAGGAGACTGGGTTGTTTTATCGGATGTTACCACATAACACGTTTGCATTTAAAGGGGAAATTTGTTCTGTAGGTAAACAAAGCAAAGAGAGCATCACTGTGGTGGTGGGTACAAATATGGATGGCTCAGAGAAACTCCCACTGCTCGTTATAGGAAAAAGCCAAAGTCCACGCTCTTTCAAAGATGTGAAATCGCTGCCAGTGGATTATGAAGCAAATGATAAGGCGTGCATGACTTCAGAACTCTTTGAACAGTGGATGCACAAACTCGATAACAGATTTCAAGCACAGCAGCGCCAAGTGGTTATTCTTGTTGATTCTCTCCCAGCTCACACAGAAGTAAAGAACCTGAAGTCTGTCAAATTAGTGTTCTTTCCTCCAGACTCTTCTTCATATATAGCCATGAAAGAAAGGATTATCAGAAGTCTGAAGGTTAAATACAGGCACTGTCTTATCAAGAGATTTGTTGACTGTGTAGAAAGTAATAAAGAGTTTATGCTGACCCTTCTTGATGCAATTGAGATGCTGTACCTGTGCTGGAGGGAAGTAACACCAGAAACTATTGTAAAAAGTTACAATGGAGCAACTTTTAAATTAGAAACTGAGACAAGTGATAATGACAATGAGGTTGAAAGTGATTTTGATTTGATTGCACATGCACGGGCAGCTGGAGTAGAGTTTCCAGAAGGTTTGTCTTTGGAAGAATATGCAGCTCTAGATGATGGCTTGGTAAATTATGAAGTGCCCACAAATAATGAAAGGATGTGTGCCAAAAAAAGTGCATCAGATAAAACTGAGACATTTGTTGGTGATGAAGATAAGGATGAAGGTGATGGACTTCAGGGAGCTGAACAGCTTTTACCATCCAAAAATGAGGCTTTGAGTGCTTTAGATACCCTTCGAAAGTTTCTCAGAAGTCAAGACACAGATGATTCTCTTTATGATTTACTAGCTGACTTGGAGAATTTTATTCAACATGTAGCATGTGAATAAATATTTTGGCAAAGTGGGAAAGCACGTAATTGGAAAAAAAGAAATTCTATAATCAAAGATAGTTTAATAGCAAGCATTGCTGAAATGTTCTCAAATGTGTTTTGGCTAGGTGCCTAGATGAACATAACAAAACAATGAAAAAGGACTATGAACTGAAGTTTTCCACAAAATCAGGAGCAAATAGCACATATATGAGCTGAAGAGAGGGAGTAAGCTGAACCCTTAAAATGCTAACTGTAATAAATACTGTGGAAGCACGAGAAACTCTTTGAGCAGTTTGGTGCACTCAGGATAAACTGTTGACTGCGTGGAATTCTTTCTTCAAGAAGAGACTAGCACTTCTGCACATCAATAATTTCACCAGTGTTTTTGGAGTTTTGACAGCAGAGTAGTAAATATTTATGATCTTGGTGCTTTTGATACATAAACACAAAATTGACTAATACAGAAAATATACGCTTAAATTCTGAGAAGTAAGGCATTTTAAAAAGAAATATTTTTCTCCCATCATAAAGAATTCTGGCCATCATTTACTCTTGCAGCAGATGATGAACAGCAGAAAGTTACCACAGCTTTAAATGTGTTGTTTTGTTTTCTTTAAACTGCTCATGTGTGGATACGCTCGAATGGCATAATTATTTATCCAAGAGTCAAAAGACAAACAAGCCTTTACTTGGTCTTTGAAGATGTCAGAAAGGAAGGTCATTCTCTCCTTTTCAGCCTTTTTGGTGCATAATTTGATGTAGGTCTTTCTGTGCAACTCCATGTTGCAGTAAATTCAGAAAAAAACCCCAGTACCTGCAGTAAAATCCTCACCAAGCTCTTGTTTTATTTTCAATACTTTGAGGCTTTGCTGTAGGATTCAATGCCCTAATGTGGTTTATCACTACAAGTCCCATTAACAAGGGGGCTGTTTGCATGATTGCAGTGTGAAGTTGTGTAAATCACGTTTTACGTGTCTTTGAGTATGCATTTCAAACAATGTAATCATATCAGAGCCAGAATCCACAGTGTATATAACCTTCTGGCTTTTTTCAAAACCTGTTTTAAATCTTTTCCATATCTATCAATTTTATTTTTTTTTCAAAAGTTGGAGATAATATTTTCTGTAATTTAGAGGAAGAAAATATTTTATGGACACTCTTTAGGAAGCCTGCATATTATAAAATCTATTATGCTGCTTATAATTAAACCATGAGAAAAAAAATCTCATGCATATGTGAATCTTCAGTTTTAAATAAATAGTTTGGCCATAGCTTTGTTTATTGTTTTTTATCTGGTGTAGGACACTTTATCCATGTGTGAAATCATTTCAGAAAATATATCAGATTGCTGGAAGACAGTGAAAATATTAGGGTTGGTGAAAAAAGCTTTTGGCTGTATGAACATTTGACTAGAACCCCTTCCAAAAAAAATCCCCCACAAACTTCTGGTTTCTTGTTGTGAAATATATTATGTGAATTCCATCCAAAGGATATTCTGATTAAATAAGAAATTTCTGTTGAAATCCCAATAAATAAGGTCCTACATGGAGATTTATAGATTCTGTGAAAAAGGTACTCTTCTGAATTATCTCTTCTAGGTATTTATTATTTTAAGATACAGATGCAAAATCTTTTAAATTAATGACCTGTGTCACATTCTGGTTGCTTAAATACTTTAGAACAAGCTTATGCAAAGTACTTTCTATTCTGACTAAGCTTATTTGAAGTTCATCTAAATCCCACGGACATCTGTAGATAATTTTCCTATAGTAATCTTTTGATTTAAAATCTATTTCTTGTAACAGCTTGTCCTGCTAAAGGCAAGTTTAGGGAAAAGTTTTCTTATCCATATAGTAAATGTGTAAATTGTTATAATTTGATTCTATGTGGCCCTCACTGGCCTGGGTTCCGGATAAAGAAACTCTGTTTCCTTCTGGGAGAATTCCGGGTGTGAAAGGGTTGGATCTGAATGAGAAAGGCTCGTGTATGTAGGCAGCAAATATTGGTTAAACAAGGGTTCACTCTACAAGAAGTGTGATTTTGCAAGAAGAGGCTTAGAAAATCAGGAGATGAGAAGTAATGTGGTTAGCTGGAAAGGAAGGAAGTGAATTACTGAGTGTTGTCACACTCCCTCATGAAAACAACAGGAAGGATTTACTAATTTGGCCTGGACTTTGAAGGTGAGTTGTGGAACTTGCTTTAAAAAACATACAGCCTGTCAAAACTCTGTATCTCTAGAGAATATATGAACTAGGACTAGCCTCCTAGTTCATTCTGAGAAACCAAGCTAAAATGCACTCACTGTAACTGGATCTCTAAGTCAGGCACTTTATATTCCAACACTATAGCTTTCAAAATTATTTAGGAGCCCAGATATTTCTCCTTGCCTGGATTTTGGTCACATTTATAGGTAGTGAAAATGAAATCCATTCTGAAGTTGTTGCTGTTCTAGGTGTTTGTCACAGGGAGACGCAGACTACCAGATCCGAAATGCTAACACTGGAAAAGGAAGCAGTGCGCTGTGTAAATGTTTGTCAGTTTAGCCTGTGCACACAGTTTGAGCTGGAGATTTCTTTACATTGTCTGGGTAAACCACCAGGACACTGCCTTTTTATGTCTTGGGGTGGTATCTTTTGGAGGGAGAGGAAGAATTATAGCTTTAGATTGCATCATATTTAAAATGAAGAACCTTTTCTACAAAAGGCAGGTAACTAAGGCTGTCATTTTCTTTAATACTTTAATATTAGTATGGACAACAATGTGCTTTTTCTCTGTAGCTTTTCTACTTCATGCTGTGGTTAGGTAGTGATTATGTTCTTCAGCATCAAGTCAGTGAGGTTGCTTTTGGTAACCCAAAAGTGACTTCTAGAAGTAGGAACTGAAAATATGAAGTTTTAAAACTATAAATGATGTCTAGACAAGGCCAAAATAGAAAAAAATATTTGGAAAGTATGTTTGATATAATAAAAAACATCCTCAGATTGATTCTTGAGATACGTAATATGTAAAATAATTATGCTCTTCAAAAATGTATAGGTTTTTCAAAACTGTAAGAAATACTACACTGTGGTTTTTTTGTGTGTGTGTTACTGTGTGTGCAGTTCTGGATACCTTTCAGGTCTATAAAACTACATCTTCTTTTAAAACTGTTACCGAAAGGAAGACTGCTCACCCCTAATGGTGAAAAGAAATAACATCTTTTAGGACCCTTAGGCAAAACTGGAAGAGAGGAGGCAGTCAGGGATTTATAGGACAGCAATCTATGTGTGCCTGTATCTCCAAGGTTTGTGATGTTTTGATAGCTAGGCAATCAAGGGAGTAAATGAGTCGATGGTTTCACATTATTATACAGAATAATACCCTCAAACACACAGAGTCTTTAGTGATTTTAAATTTTCTGTGCAATAATTTTGTAAACTTAAATTGAATTATAACATTAGAATGTTATATAAAAGTAAAATACCTTCAAGTTTTTTGCTGACTGTGTTTATTGAAATGGTAGAGTAATATTGGCCTACTCAAGACTTAACTGAAATGTATGGTGACTGGGCAACCATGGAATGTAATGACAGTTATTTTATTCCTTTAATACTAATAAAAGCTGGTACTCCCTATTTTTGGGAGGCATTTGTTACATGAAGGCTTTGCAAAGTTCTCATTGGGCACTGAATGCTGCTGTGGCCAGAGAAGAGTTTTTATATTTACACAAGGAAGTCGATATTTGTATCTAGATGTTTTAATATGTCTGTTTTGGGAGACCCTTCCTTGAAAATCAGAACCAAGCCTAGCCATTTAATAAGCAAACAAATATAACTGAAATTTTTGCAGTGGGATGAGTGACAGCATGCTGCTGTCAATACATTCATTAACAACAGAAAAAAATGTTTGCAACAGATGAAAATATAACGACTTGTTGTCTGACAGCCTGATTTTACACACAGCCTTTATGCTGGTGAAGCAGTGTGGTATAGATATGTGATTCCCTTTTCCTGATACAACTGCACTGTGGTATAACCACATCATTGGTTTATAGAAACAGGAATTCAGGTGTAGCTCATTTCCCTTCTTGGTAGCACAGTTACTCTACTTGAGGTGAATTTTCTCCTTTCAAATGTAGCTATTTGACTACATTGGTCTAGTTAAAACCATACAACAACTGGGTTAAGGCAGAGTGGGGAAGGCAGTAGTGTCTTGCCAACTTATTCATGGCTGTGTCACCTCTGTTCTTTGAACAGAATGGAAAAGTGTAAATTGCAAATTAGTGCAATCAGTAAAGTGAATAAATAGCACACTGAATTATCAAATCTGTTGAGTGAGAAGGGGCCGTATTTTTGACAACTTTTAAAATGGCTTTCTGTGTTTTACAATGTTTAAGCTGCAAGTCACATTCTTCCTAAGCTTTCATGTCATGCTACCTCTGCCACAACATTCCAGCCCTGTGCATGAATAGCACCAAGGGGAACAGGTCACTCCCATAGGAAGCTACAATCTGTGAGCTGTCAGGCTCACAGGTAGTGGCTGTGTCACTGGGGAGGTGAGTTCCAGAGCTGGTTTGCATCCTCCCCTTCCACGCTTGCATTGCTCTGTGTGCTGTGCCAGCGCTTGGTTGTAATCACCAAGGTAGTGACTCATCTGTCTGAAAAAGCTGTGGTCTGATGGGATGGTGCAACCTCACCCCAAATGCCAAATGAAATAATTCATGGTTTTTTTGTTTGAAGACTGTGGGACCCAGGACTGCTGAGGAGGGCATTAAGATTGTCTCTGCTCTCCTGGTCACTGCTTAGTAGCAAAGCTGAAAGAGAAGTTCTTGCTCTGGAGAACTTCTTACAAAACACTCGCTATTCAAGAATTACTTAGACATGTGGTAACTAGTTGTTGGATTTCTCATCTGAAGTCACCCACTTCTCTTGAAAGATGTGCTGTGGGGCTGCCTCTGTGTCATGCATTCAAGGAGACAACCTAATGAAAGCGCTGCTTTTCTTCTAGCAACATTGGTGCCTCCCATTTCTAACCTGTATAAATGATGCAATGTGATATTTTGCTATTCGAAATTCTATTTCTTTCCCCTTCCATCTCTTTTTCATCCATTGCCCTTATCATTTTATATTCGTTGATGTCCTGACAATTCTAATGTTAATGTTAGGATGGTTGGCCCAACCTTCTGGCAAGCTGCTTTCCTCCTTACTCTCCCTATTTCTAATATTATCTTTTGCAGGTCATATTTTTGAATTGTCTCATGTATCATCCAGTATCACGCTCTTGGTACACATCCTCGTGATCGTAGGCCCTAATTTCTCCATTGCTGTATTTAGTGGCTCTCCCAAATCCTGGCTTCATTTAGCTGAAAACATTTAGTATGTCATTATTTCTTTTTGTCTTTTCCTTTTGTAGAGGATGGTGTGCAGTGCTTTTTCCAGCAGACCCCCAGGATGTCAGAGAGAATGGGTAAAAAACCACACAATCTCTCTCTCCTTTCAGGTGTCTCCATTTTCTCTTTCTGTCAGTGGTCCCTTCTGACCTGTTCTTTTGAAGTTCTCAATTTGACATTTAGTATCTTTGTTTAAACTGCTCCTATTTCTCTTTCATCTCTTACCCCTACCTGCCTGTATAGCATCCTTCCCACATTTCACTTTTACATTTCCATTTCTAAATATCATATTCCTACCCTTGAGCTCTTTGGCTCTTTCTTCTCTCCTCTTTTACTGGCCCCATCTAATATTTAAACTGCATTTCAAACTCCCTTGTCCTCCTTTCTATGATTTCATGTCCAGTACTCTCTTCCAAAAACAAATACTTAACTCTTCCTGGAGACAACCAGCTTCTCTACTATCTTACCTGGCATGTCTTCATGATATTCTTACATCAAAAACTATGTAATGATTAAAAGTATGTTATCTTCCCTAAATTTACCTCTTTGCATTTTTTTCCCATCCTATATTCTTAGTAATTTCAAGTCTTGCCTTTGTTTGAACCTTTCTTTTGCACTCCTCATCACCAGCAGGAATCTTATTATTATTTTTTTTTTAAATGTGTTTTAAAAAACCCCACAAACAAAACCTGCACAAAGATGGAGTTTGGGACTGTTTGTGTTACAACGTTGCAGTAAAAGGTCAGATTGAAAGCCAGCTAAAACATTAGCTAATATCTCTCAAGGCTTTTATTTGAACCTACATATTTTGTTGTTTATTTTTGCTCTTTGCTATTTCAATAGCTGTTTGTGGGACTTCACATATTTGTGCCGTGTTCTTCTTTGTAGTGAGCTCATATGGCCTGAGATCGCAGCGAAATACAGGTAGAACATAAAAAAGGAGGAGTTAAAAGGCAGGGTCCTGATCTATTGAGATTTCACTGCAGGAACTCAAGGAGAATTTGTAAGTTAGGTTAAGCAGAACTTTTTATTAAAAATCAACATTGAGAGTCCTCTGAAAGTCCATTTCCATTATTATTATTATGGAAATTATTACGAGAGATAACACCACAATTTCTCTGAATTCTGGATAGCAAGAGATGGTCACCCACAATTCAGTTCCACTTCAAAATTGACACAAGTTTGCGTTTGAGTTTTCTTCCCCAGAGCTAATGACACACAATCTGTGTAAACTGTCACTGCCCTGCCCAGGGCCCATCGACGTTCAGTAAGCAAATACACATTTGCCTAGAGACAAGGCAAGGCTGAAACAGCATTTCTGTGTAAGAAGAGTTTCTGCAGAGTCTAGACATTTCAGTAAGAGTCAGATGAGCTTGAAAATTGACATGGCTTTTCAGAAGTTAACTAAGAGGTACTTGGTAATATGAACTTGGGATCTGAATTAGAGATACTTATTATGTTACCAACAACTGCTAAACTATTTTTGAAAAGCTGGCACAATGGATATCAGTTTTACTGCTCTGAGAAAAATTGGCTCTGAGTGTTACGTGTATACTCAACACAAGGCAAAGGCAAACAACTCAAATTTGAATTACAATTCAAATTCTAGTGGAGACAAACACTTAATTCCCTGGGAGAGCTGAGGGTGACCAGACTCAGTGCATCGTACAGTAAGCATCTGCAGAGAACCAGAGAAGCAGAAACAGATGTGGCAAATGCTACAGACATGCAACAGCAGGACAGAAATACAAGTACAGGCATACAGAGCTACAGGCTCTTGGCTCTGCTTGTTGAATGAATACAAACAACCCTCCAATGCCCCATCAGAAGGCTTCCCCTACACGTCCTATTACCAACCCAATCTTTTCAAAAAGCAAGAGAAATTCCCTTAGGAACCAAAAGAAATTTAGGGTTTGATAATTTCTTGCCAAGTTGGCAATGTTGTTCTTCATACGTTTCACTGTATAGAAGTTGGCAGCAGAAATCCAAACTAGAAAAGGTAAGGCTGAAGCAAATGTGTAATAAAACATCGTTTTTTGTGTCCCATCCTCACCTGGCCTTCACTCATCTCATGTAGATTTAGGTGCCCTAAATCATAGAACACCTTCAGAGCTTTGTCAGAGTCTAATCTGGTGCCAACAACTTGCCTGCCAGAGCTAAGAGGAGAGCATTTGGCAAACATAATGCTTGGGTGGCTAGAAATCATCTTGCAATTTCATCTTAAATGTTTGTAGTTAAATAGTTTTATTAAAATGGTCTGATCATTCCCTAACAATAACTACTCCATTATTTATACCCAGCCATAATGCACTTGTGCAACTCCAAACCTGCATTCTTTGTAAAATGCCTACATCTGCAGTGATAATCTGTTGAGGATTAATACTGGGATGGCAGACAATGACATTATATGAAACTTACATTAATGTAAGCTTCCTAAAGAATTATTTGGAATGGAGATTAGGTAGCTTTATGAATTTAAAACTTCCCTCGGATTTCTTTATCCTCTCAACTCATCTCATGGGTGAGAACCCAGTGGCTTTCACTGGTGCAGCCTCACAAAGGGGATCATTTTGAACAGTGTTCTTTGGGGCGAGCACTGCTAGTGTTCAGAAGCATATTGACCTGCAAGGATTAGGAAGAAATTTTGCAACGTGTGGAAAACAGCTCAAAGGATCCAGCCAGTGGGAGGTTTAACTGCTGCTCTGCCTCCCAAGTGGGCTGAGCCAGCCTCTTTATTAGGATACTGACTCCTCAGGCAAGGCACATATTTGTGAGGTTGCATCCTCCAGAAGCAGTAATGTAGGTACTGGTTTGCTTTTAATCATTCATCCTTCTCTTGTCTTCCTTTCTGCCATTCCAAGTACTCAGTGATTAAAAATTCCCTGTCAGCCGCCTGCCTGGTCCGATCAGTCCCCTGGTTTGGAAACCTGGGATGGTTCTGTGCCATCCACCCTCCTGATTTACAGGCTTTAAATACAGCACCTATATTTGGCAGGGGGGTTTTTTGTTTTTGTTTTTTTTGTTTGAGTATCAGATACTTGCATTCTCTAAAAACATTTCCAGCTCTAACGGGAAAAGAATGAGTTGTGAACCTCAAATGAACTCCACATTTCTCTCTGTGTGGAGATAAAATTATAAGAATTTAAACCATGCTGAGATCTGCCCTTATTTACATTCAAGAAGGGTGTAGACTCAGGTTAGGTGTGGACTGACCTTTGCAGACATGGTAGAAGACATAAAGCTTCACAATTAAGTACTCAGAACCAAAATGGATTAAGAGAGGAATTATATGTTCACTTCCAGGAAGATTCTATTTCCTATAGGATCATATCCACAATTTTTTCCATCAAGGGTTTCATTAGCAGCCATTAGTTAGGGCTGACCTCTTTCATCCGTGCTGCATCTACCTATGACTGGCTGAATGCCAGTTCTCACAGAATTTAGGTATTGCTTGCCTTGTACTTAGGATATACCTAAGTATAAAACCTGTACCTTCTGGCAGAAGATCAAGCCCCAGAGAGCAGGATATAGCCAAGGTAGCAGCCTGTCAGAATCATGATCTTCTCACTGCAGACCACACTTGGTGCACCCACACTTTGGCACACACAGGGGTGTGACTGTGACATGGACAGATGCATAGAAAGGGAGCCACAGGAGTTAAGGAGTATCAGTCTGTGTACTGCTATTATTATGTATAATGGGCTGCTAGTATCTATACTGAAGTATATTTCACTGTCACAGCTCTCTACAGCAACCAAAAAATTATTTAATGAAGGTGTGCCATCCTGTACTGCCATCACAGATACTGGTCAAAACACTGATCCACTTGAAAATGTGCTGCAGTACATCCAACCTAGCTCTTAGAAAAGGATTTCTCCTCATACCAGACTCAATCAGAAGGCCAAATTTATGATATTTTTTTTTCAGGTAGTCTTGCAGTGCTAGTCAGCTATACTGAACTGAAAGTTAGATTTATACACAGGGTGTTGAGAAGCAATGCTTTCTGCCGCCAACGCCCTCAACATGTCCCTCCCTGGGTTGTGACTGATGGCATTTTGGATGCATATCATCAAAAAATACTATCACCTGTATGAAGATCTGGTCAGTGATTAAATATACCCTGTGTTGAGACTGGGTTTTCAGACAAATAACAATTATAGACAAGACACTACTCACATTTCCATCTGAAAATGACTTCCCAGGTTTCAGCATGGTTTCTGATCTCAGATTCTAGACAAAAGTGTAAAATTTCTGAAACAACTTCCTTGGCATTGCAAAGGCTGTTGAAAACTTTTGAGTTAGCAATATGTGGGTTTCGAATAATCAGTCTGACAAAGGGATGTATCACATATTAGCATCTGTGATGGTCAAACCAGTATTAACAATATAATGCCATATAGAAGATGCTTTAACTGAGTATTTTTTTGAAATATTTTTGTGTTTCAAAAATATGTTTATTTTCTATTAATCAACTATGTTTCATTGCTTCAGTCCTAGCTTCCACTTGCACAGAGGAGCAGGCAAAGTGCCTGCAGGACCACAAACACATTTTGATTGAGGAGACTGAAGTCAAACAGGCACAGGCTCAAAATATGGGCTGAGAGGGTTACAAACAGCCTTAATTTAGCCTCTTGCTTGCATACACATTATAAATACAGTCTCTCTGCAGACTATCACACCTTTTTCCTTTAATATCTGTCTGGTTTAAAGCTGGATGCTGTTTCTTTAATTCTACCGGGACTATTTATATGCTCAAATGTGTCCTCAAATTCTGCAGAGCTGGACTATGACAGGACTGGAGGCTGCTTCCATGATTTTAAATGCTGGTTCATAACCCTACACTAGAACTGAGCACTTGGATTAGGTCCTTTAAGGGTATTTAAATGACAAACTCTGGAAAATAAATTTTTCAAATCATCTAGGAACAAAATTTGCCCCAGATCAGATATCCATACTCTTAAATGTAGTTAGTGGTTATTTGCATTTTTGGGTATCTGAGAAGCTTTTAAAAAGCTTGTCTTTAATGTTTCTTTAGAGTCTGGACTCTATATAAACTATTTGTGAAGTAAAGTTCAGTAATTACAGTGAAAATATGCAAAGGAAAAAGTCAAGAACATTTAATTCAAGAACAGAAAAAGGGACCTGGATGGGAGGATCAAATGAGAGATGCCACAGCCTAAAAAAGTATCAAGCAACATTTAAGCAGCATTATTTTAGGACATCAAAGATTATTTTAAGATGCTTTAGGTGTGGCTGGAAAAATTTTAGTACTCACATTACAGTTTGGATGTGCTAGTGTGTTTTTTTATGGTCTAGTATTCCTGAAGGAATGTGCTTTTCAGATTTTATTCTCTTTTTATGAATTGTTCACAGCTGAGAAAATATCTTCAGACATCCAGCTGAAGTACCCTACAAATGAAAGTAAGGAAGATTTTAAAAAAAACCTAGTTTACTTCCCCTCAAGTACCTTGTCTCTCTACTCTTCATTTTACTAAATTCCAGAATGATTGCACCTGAGACAGATTTCTGTTTGGTTTTCAATCCTTTACTTCATCAATCTCACTTCTTGTTATCTCTTTAAGAGAAATATTTCAATTTCTACAGAGCACTGTGGTTTTTTTCAAGCGAGATCTTAAGCTAACATTGACTTGTAAGTGACAACTCCTGAGTAGGCACCTCCATGTGAGACACACAACACTGACGTTTTATGCAAGGATAATTCACTGGTTGACAGCTATTTTCCCCATTTAAGTTGGTGACCATGCATCTATCAAGTGAGCTGGCACATGAAAACGTGTGACCAGACAAGGCTCTGATCCTTGCCTGGGACACCCAGGATATGTTTCTTCTCCCACCCCCAGGAGCAGCCACAGAGAATTTCCATTCTCCAAAGTTTTTTTCTAAAATGCACAGATACTTCTTTCAGCATTACAGTTGTGTTGTCTGCCATGTATCTGTCTATGCTGGGAGGTCTGCTGCTCTCCTGTGCCTGCACAGCTATTTCTGTACAAAACAGCTTTATTCCCAATACCAGAGACTCAGGAGTCAGCTCCAGTTCTGAACAGGCTTTTGAACACACTCGCATCCCTCTGTGAGGCATCCCAAGCAAATTAATTCTTCCTACCTTAGTACATGGCTCATCTTTTGGGGTCCACTTCTGGTCAGATGAGTTCTCTACCCCTGACTGAGAGTGGAAGGGGACCCTCTCCTGACAACAGAGTTGCAGTGCTCAAGGATCCATTTGTTCCTTTAACTAGGATTTGGATTGTTTACATCAACTGTATACTTAATACAAGTTTGGGATACCACAGCCCCACAGAAAACTTATATTTCCATTCATATAATTTCAGTCTCTATTTCCGTCTTAAACCCTAATACAACATGTGCATAATTATTTTCAAAGAATGAGACAAACCTTTAACTAATAAATCCCTGTGCTGTTTCACAAAGAAGTGAAACCCTGATTTACTCATAAATAAAATGTCAGGAAGGTGACCCAAGCCTTTTTAAAAACTGATGATTTTGATTTCATTCTCCTTCCAGCTCTGGCCTCAGAAGAACAAAATATAAAAGATTAATAAATTGTAAATTTCTCTCACAATAGTGTATGTTACAATGAATAGAAGTGCCTGAAAATTCGATTCTCAGAATAGCATTGCTCAGGCCTTGGCTGCTTGTCTGAGATGGTCATGGCCTCATGTCTCATTAGAGTGCTCTGCACAGTTTTCAAAATAAGTGGGGCACAGCATCCTGGCCCAAAACCCTGGGTTTTCCATGTTTAAATAGACAATTTTGGGGGCAGAAAAGGGTACGACCACTGTTGGAGCCCAGAAGCACTCTGAAGTTGCAAAGTTAGGAAAAAGCATCAATTATTTAGCTGCAAAAAGGAATGTGAAGCTGGTAGTTTCGAGGTAAGTACAGGCTAAGTACAGGCTTTAAAAAAATCTAAACCCTAAAGTTGTACTTTGGGGCGTTCATCCCACCTTTATCAAGCCTGCATTGAGACAAAGATAGACCTCGTGGAGTCCTACCAAGATTTCAAGGATAGGAGTCTAGGAAGGTTGTTGTGTGAAGGATTTTATGGGTGAATCCCCACTAGGGCAGAAGAAAGCTCTGCTGGGGACTACCTACATCAGCTAATAGCTGTGTCTGTCTTGTGGTCAAATAACAAGATGACTTTGCTGACCAGACATTGTCCTTTTGGAAGTGCAGTTTCAGCTGTGGATTTTGCCTGAGGGAAAGCTGAGCTTCCAGGAGGACACATCTTTTAAAACACAGAATTACAACAGAATGGAGACATACCTATTTTAGGAATTTACACAAGTCAAAAATAACTTAGGAATCTTTTGGCATGTGCACAATGTATAATCCATGTACTGCCTTCCCAAAAATGAGTAGAAACGAAGTGTCCAGCTACACTTCAATATGAATCTGCCAGTGCCTTTGATGCACCGAGGCCTCCTCCATTTCAGACATTTTCGATCTTAGAAGTCTCTATTTGAAGCCATTTTTTAGTTTGTTGAAGGAAACTTAGATGCAAACATCTGAATATTTTCAAGTATAATTTCGTAGATATAAACATCTGGATATTTTCAAGTTTAGTTTTGTATTTTATTTCTGTTCCTACTGAAGTATCCAAAATATTGTCAGCATGAAATAACAGCTTGTGTTATGCATGTGGAAGAAAAAAAAAAAGAAAATAAGAATTAAAAATAAAATAAGTCCAGTTAAGCAGAGAGATTCTTAAAACTGGCAGATACTTGTTTTTATGCTTTTACTGACACTCTCATTTTAGTTATATTACATTGTCCCAGTTGGGGATAATATCTTATATCTAAGCTTTGTTCTAATTTATACTGGTGACATTGGTTTTAGAAAGATCTGAAACTTTTCTTGAAGCACCGCTGTGGATGAAATAAAATGTAACTTGTCTTTTCATATAATCTAGATTTGAATTTGCTGGAAAGAGAGCTTTGTCATCTGCAACTCAGTCAGGCGTTGCTTGCTCTGAAACAAGTGCAACCATGGATGTGGTTCCAGACCCCCATGAGATTTCTACACAAGGCTGGATTTTAGCCTTGATTCTGCAAATCTTACTTAGCTCAGCAGCCTGCAAAAGTGCCATTGCAGCTGACACTCTGGCTGACTCAAGAAGATCCCTGTGGGCTTTGCACAAACTCTTTTGCTTTGATGTTTGTTTATTTGGTTTTTAATGTTGCAGTGAATTGCAGTACACTGCTATTTTCCATTCTTTCACATAAACTTGTGGGAAAATTTTATCTGTCCTTTCTCAACATATGTCAGAGACAGAAGCAAGTCATTAAGGGACTAGCAGAACTTGGCTGGCTCTAGCCCTTGCCTGCACTTCAGAGCAGATGGATTAGCTGCTGAAGACTGCAGTGGACAAGCTGCACTAGCAGGTTTGTAATAAAAGCCCTGTAACTAACCATCAACTTGCCACACACTTGAAAAAGTTTAGCTGTTGTTGTTCTCACAGGAAAAAAAGGAACAAGAAGAGCATCAGCCAAGTGGTTGCAGTATTGCAACACATTTCTGTTTTTCTGAAAATGTCACTCCAATGACATCCTGTAATCTCAGTGATGCAAATCCTTCCCTATTAGGGAACAACCTTAGCCAACAGCCTAGCTTTGTGGTCAGAAATGCCCTCTCTACTCTAAAAAACAATGAAACAGTAACATTGAACATGCACAAATGTTTCCAGATGGGTAACATATATTGTAAGCCCCCCAAAAATTTAATGGTTTTACCTGTGAAAAGGCACTTCTTTTTACTAAGTGCACTGTGGATCCTAGTAAATGCACTAAGGCCTATGAAATAAGCAAATACAAACCCCTCTTACAAAATCATCCATGGCTGAAGCTACATGAGTTTCCAAATGCTCAAGTTTGTGTAGCAGCAAAGTTGTCACTACAGCTTTTCCGTATTTCGATTATGAAGAGAGACACATGAGGCTGAAGACAACAACCAAGGCAAAGGCACCAACCTTGCCTCCCAGGCAGGCAAAAGGGAGCCTGCTGGGAGTACTTCAGGGGAGCACGATCCCAGTGCTGCTGAGGATGGACTGAGGTAACTGCCCTTTCTTGAGAGTCTGATTTGTCAACATCCAAAATACCTCATTTCTCCTTCTCTACAATTTTTTTAAAAAAATTAGAATAGTCAAATACATGTCAAATCACCTTCATATCCCTCTAAAATCTTAATTAAAAGGTACTGTGGCCAAGAGTCACATTTCCTGTACTTCTATTTGCCTTAGAAATCATACTTGTGTACACAGCAGTAGATGGCTATCTTGCTTTCAGGGGGCAGTGATGAGTTGTTAGCCAAACATTTGTCAATAATAGTTGATGGGAACTTGAGGGGAAATGCTAAAACCTATGTAGAAAGACTGAAAGGGAAAAGTATATAGTTCATTACATTAGAAATATGGTGCAAAAATGCAGCAAAGATACAAACTAAACACAAATTCTTTCCTGTTTTCCCTTCCAGTTTCTCTGTCGAGGTTTATGTTTTCATAATGGATGAGTGAGCTGGGCTGAGTCTACAGAATGGGGCAAACCCACAAAGATGCAGGGCAATAATATGCAGGGATAAATCAGAAGAGCATGTTTGCAGCACATGTGGTATTAGAGTGGCAAGTTGGGAAGGAGATGGAGAAGAAATGGAAGGGAGCATAGCACATCTTTTCTGTACGTTAAAGGAACAAAAATACTGTTAAATAGTAAGATTTTGCCTACTGTTGACTAAAGTTCAAGGAAAGCTGAGGATAGACAATAGTGACAACCTTGGGGTCTGAGACTCTGCTCCTGAAAACACAGACAGGCTTTGCCTCTGTGGGCCACCAGCCCATTTTCAGTTTTCCTATTGCCAGACTAGACAAAATCACCTCTGAGCACAGAGGGGTAACCTCAATTTCTGGAGGTCCATCATTCAAACAGTCTATGTCAATTAGACACTATTACTAATCCTTGAAGTTTCTGCCACTTTTTAGTGGAAAAATCTTAAAAGTATTGGCAGGTCTCACCTCTGACACTTCTGTCTGATAAATGTTATTGTGTATGACTATGCCATCATATTAAAGAATATCTCCTAGAAATATTTGATTAGTTGGTCAGTGTACTGGTTTCAGAACTCAAAGCTCCTCTTTATCTACTTGTAGGTGCAAATGCTGCAACTTTGCTTTTTCCTCACATTATTTTATGAAGTTCATAAACATACATTGGCAATACTAGCAACCAGTTCAGTTTTTTAGTTAACTATATCATTCAAGTGGCTAAATCTATCAACAAGCTGGTCATTAAATGAATCACTGACCTATTTCTCAGCTACTGAAGCTAAACAACCCATAACTGATGACCTATAAAAGCATCAGTGTGTTAAGAAAAATTATTAGCTGGAGAAGCAGAGCAGCAATTGATCACCTCTCACCAATCTGAACAGAAAGATTCACCAGCTTCAGCAAATTCCAGAACTCAACAAATTCTGATCAGAAATCAGATTTTGACTGATTCATGTTTAAGGGAAGTACTATGAAGTACATAGTCACCATTCATCCCTCCTTCCTTAGATTACTACTGGAAATTTTTATGCAAGTATTTAAAATGGCTCTAACCTCGGATGCTCCAGAGTAAAATCTGGAGTGCAGACTCTCCTCAACTCAGAGGTATTAATTTTGGAGCTAGCACTTTTTTCTGCAGTGGAACAACCCAAATCTATGATCCCACCACCCTGCTTGGGTAAACATATGGATCAGATCCAGATCCAAATCCTGAGCTCTGACTTGGCCCACCCACTCTGGGCAAGAAGATTTAAAATGTTTGGTTTAATTTTTAAGTTCTCCATTGCTCTTACCCACAGAGCACCACCCAACAGGAAATGTGTGGAAGCCCGTGGCCAGCTCTTACATGTTTCTGAGTGTGTGGACAGTGATGGGGTGGTGAGAACAGAGGACAGGGCAGCCTTTAGAGGGGGTGAAAGCCAAGATCTGCACACCCAGGCAGAGACTGCCAAGGGGGAGCAAAAATAAAGAGAAGTCAGGAAGAGAGGCAGGATTACCTTCCCCTTGCCACCTCAATCAACTGTGGCACTGTGGGCCCCCATGCCAGGCCCTGTATCCTGGTGGGGATTGAAACCTTATGTCCCCTGTCATCTGCAGCCATCATCACATCTGTGCCTCAGAACTTTTCTCGCTAAGCCACCTGCTCATAACAAAAAAGGATGTGGTTTTCTGCTTTTTTCTCTTCCTCTGCACAAACCAGCCCGGAATACTCAGTTATAGGCTCCTAGGAGAGCCAGCCATTCACCCCATTTGCTGAAGACAGCCCACTTGGGGGTTGCCTTTTGGGACTGTAAACGCATGCAGTCTCCCACCTTGATGTGGGGAGAACTACAGCGTGAAAACCAAGGCAGGAGGGCAGGCACTATTGAAATTTTCATGGTTAACCGCCCTGAAAAATGACATGAAACCTTCCTGCCAACATACATATATGAAGTTTTGTGTCTGATTTGTATTTGTATGATCTGTGGCACTATGTGTAGATGAAGATAGAAGGCAGTAAAGTCAGGAGTGAAAGGAAAGGAAGAGAGCAGGAGCTCTCTCACCTACAGCATAAAGGTGCTTCAGCCAAGTGTGTGCCTGAAGAGCAACTTCTGCTTTTTTTTTTCTTTTGCAATCATTGCTCGCTTGACAGGCCCAGACGGAATTACATCACTTCCTAAAACCCATCAAAGAGAGTCCATCTCCTGAAGAAATGCAGCTCAGATGCTCCCCGGCAGGAAGCAGGAAATGTAGATGTTCGGGTGCAGCAGGGAGCCTGCCGGAGCGCCCCTCAGGTGGGAGCGCAGCCGGGGCAGCATGTGGAGCCCCGGGCTCGTCACCCTGCTCTCTGCCCTGGCGCTGGCTGCAGGATCTGCCGGCACTGGTGAGTAAGAAAGCGCCTTTCGCCTGCCGAGGTGGGACCGCGTGTTGCCTGCAGCAATCGGACCAAGTTGGAGGGCAACACCCTCCAAAGAGCACAGGCAGGAGATCTGCGAGGACTTGCTCTCTGCTGCTTTTTTGCTGTGTTTACCCTCTCTGTTTTCGGTTGCCTCTTTTTTTTTCTGAGCTTTGTCTTTTTTTCCCGTTCGACCTATCCCTGAACAGCAGCAAACAAATCCTACAATTCCTACATTTCCTAAATTGCAGGTGTGTAGAGAACCGGAGTTTCCATGTTGACCCATCAGGCATTTTTCTTCTAATTTTAGTTATTTTTTGAACTTTTTAAACCCCACACCCATACCATCAGTGTTTAATAGCAAAGTTAAAGGCAAAGCACTGCTTCCATTCAAAAGGTGACTGCCGATTTCCGCAGTCCCGGTGCATTGAAACTGGTTTAACAAAGGAACAGCCGGTTCCGGAGACAAATATTTTGAACTCTCAGCTGCAAAACAAAGTGGCCCGTGCCATGGGCTTAGGTGCTGACCCTCTGAAGAGAAGAACCATGAGTGGAAAAGCAGCTTGTGACAAAATGCTGAGGCACTCGGGTGTCGTTGCAGATTCTCGCCTGTTTGCAGGGGTCATGGGATCCACTGACATTTTGGCAGCCAGTGACTGAACATGACAGGCAGCTCTTGTAGTGAAACTTTGCTGAAGTGGTGCTTGTAAGCCTTTCTGTGTCAAATAAATCCCTGCCAAAGTGCCTTGGTATGGACTAGAAGTGTTTGCTGCCTCTGTGCTGCTGTAGCGAGTGGGAGCTCTACAGAAAGCAGGGAAATAAGGGAAATGAGATGGTCACTCTCAGGTACCACTGGACTTCTCTTAGTCTCCTAAAATGCACTGCTGGAATTGGTGTTTTTGTGTGTATGCTTTTTCCCCTGAAAAACAGTACTTACCATAAGCAGGGTGTAGAGCTGGGCTGCAGGCTCCTGGCGTGCTGCTGAGCTGCTTGCACTTAAGAGACTCGCTTAACTGTACGAGCGAGCTAAGTGAGGTATAAAATGGTTTGGGTTTGGCTATGTTACTACAGCCCTGCTGCATTGCAGACACATTAAGAAAATATGCTGCAAGCATTGAGTGTAGCTCAGAATCAAAGCAGTCAGAGGAACAAAAATCCTGCCATGGGCAGAGCAAAACAGAGGTCCCAGGGAAATAGAGAAGTACAATTAAGGCAATGAAGGCAAGGCAGAGTGATCAGATGCCTGCTTCTCTAGCTCATGTGCAGGGGGTACTGAGAGCTACTATTTCATCATCACGTCCCCATGAGAGGGGGACGCCTTAGCCCGGGGCCCCTCAGCTCATGACTGGGTGCCCCCCTGTTCTTCTCAGCAAAGGGCATTACGGCTGCAGGAAGTGCCAGGCATATGTCACGCACCAGGTGTGTGACACTCCCCACACTCCCCACTTCCTACCAGGGGGTCCACTTCACAATTCTAGTTGATTTTGGAATGGTTCCTCTTTGGCAGTGAGTCAGCCCTGCCAAAGCCCTCTCCAAGCCCTGTCAGCTCTGACTCTATCCACAGTCATAGGGGAAGGGGAGCACCCACTTTTTCTCCCCACACAAAGGCAGTTTTTGCTTATGCAACCAGCCCCAAAATGTACCTGGGGGCCTACTCTGACTTCAAGGGCGGGATGGGGAAGTTGAGAACTTGAACTATGGGGGGGAAATTAAACTGGTGGGGAAAGGTTTATGTAGGGCTTATGTACCCCACAGGCACTGGTGGGTGAGGATCCCCTCTGCTGAGAGCAGCCTCCTAGGGAGATCGTTTGCTCTCACCCTTCCTTGCTCACAGATTAACAGGGAAGGACCTTTAAGGGAGCTTTTTCACCTTTTGCCAGACACAGTCTTCACCTTTTAAGTTGTCTACTGTCTAGAGACCATTTGCAAAATAGGCAAACAGAGAATGATTAAATCTTACAGCACAGATGGATTAAAGTCTTTGTAAGTCCTGTTCCCATACCATGCCAGAACTTTGTAAAAGCCTAGCCTTGCCGTTTGGATTATGATTTATGGATGGTTTTCTCCCTGCAATGCCACATTTACTCTAATCCAGTAGCTCTAAGAGCATTCCTGAGGTCTCTGCTCTGGGTGTTGGCCTTCTCCCAGCTCCATACTGAGGGGACATTGGGGTTTGCACCAGCTTCATTCCCCTTGCTTCAATGCAGCCAGAAAGCCCTACAGGTAACAGTGTAGGGCATCATCTCCACTGTAGGAGATGGTACTGCTCAGCCTTGCAGCAGCCCTACCTAGGTGTATATGCTGACCCTAGTAACAAGCATTAAGACCCTTACTATAGCTCATAGGAACACGCTCTGACCCTTGAGTCATCTCCCAGGCCAGACCATCTCCCACTGTGTTTGGTGGAAAATTGCAGCATAAGTGGTCTGACATGGGGAGCAAGAAAATGCGTGAGGGAGGGGAGCAGTAAAACATGTAAGATTGCCAAGTGGAAGAGCAGGGGTGGTTGCAGGTAGTGCTTTATTTTTTCTGTGTTTCTGTGCTATTGTTTTGAATTGTCATTCAAAGAAACATTGCTATCAAAGACCCAGATATTCAGCAGCTTTTACCACAAGCACAGGCAGTGACTCTCCTTGGCAGAGAAGTGTCTTAGGTTGCCTCCCCTGCAAAGCCAAGGTCTCTAAGGGAGCAACAGTTTTGACCTGTTCCCCCTCCAGTAATGAACTGAGAATGGGCTTGAATCTGTTACAATCACCTGTTAAAATTTTCTAGCAAAGCAACAATGTAAGAAATGAGGATTTGCTACATTTTCTCTTTCCAAAGTGCAGTGCCCTAAAAAGCAGATGAAAAACTCTTTCTACTGAACACATCAACTTCTCCCTATGTATTTACTACCATTCCTCCATTTTAGCCACACACATGTTCACTGTTTTATTTTGCTGCTTCAGGGACATTTCAGAAAATCTCTCATTTACATCAGCAAGATTGTATACTAATTTTCAGTCAGTGACACCAGTCTCTTTTCCCTCAAGAGATGTTATGATAGCTGGAAAGCTTCCAAAGCTTTTGAATCTTTAATTTCAGGGTCCTCTTGAGAGCAAGGAGAGCTGAGAGATTTGCATCACAGTGAGGTCGTACAGGTAACACAGATGCAGAGCTAGAAGGCCAAGGGATTAAGCAGAAGCAACTAAATGCATAAATTGGTCTGGAAAGCCTTTAGTACTGGGGATGAGCAATGAGATTACAGGTTCACAGTTTGGCTCTAAGATGTACGACTGAATTTCCAACACTACCTGTTAATGCAGCACTTCAGCTGGATAGAAATACAGTGAGGAAAAGCAGTTTCCATCTTGTATAAATGAGCTTAAACAGTTGTTTCCTCTTTCAGGTTATACCTAGATAACGCTTTCTAAGCACCTCGTTTTAATAGGATCTTGTCTACAGATTAGCCACCCTGAAATGCTTGTGCTCCCTCATCAGAAGAGTGTGTGCTCCCAACAGCTAGCCTGCAGGCTTCTAAGGATTCCTCTTCCAGCCAGACTGACAGGCAAGACCTGCCACAACAGGCAGCCAGGCAAGCCCTGGCCATGGCAAGGAACAGCTCTTCTTGCAGCAACCTGAAATGTGGAGAGAGGAACAGTGCAGGGATGAGCCAAGCAGTACACAGGAGGATCATACAGGCCATGTGAAGTGGTATGACTACACCACCAACAGAATGTGTGTATGGAGCAGAGTGATATAGGATATGGTAACTTTATTCCAGCTTTATAGCCTTTTCTTGTTCTGTCACCTTCTCGTGAGTCTTCTTTTCACTGCATTTTTATAGCCTATGGGAAAGTTTGGAGAAATAAAAATTTTCCTTTCAAACTAGTAAGCCTGGCTATCCCACTGACATAGCTCTTCCTTTTTCTCTATCTCATTGCTTTTTCTTCTGTCAGTAGGGACTATAGTGTAATTTGAAAAATTCCCTTGAGAGAACCCTGTCCTTGAGTCTGATGGCAAGGCAGGAGAGAGTGATGGTTCTACAACAAAACTGAATGCACTGACTGCCAGCTATTTTTCTTTGCTATTTTCCTTTGCCTCACATCCAAGTGAATTCAGAAACCTGTTTGCCTGCTTACTTCATCAGGAAGCCCATATCACCACCACTGAATGCTGCAGCACAAACCTGAGGTAGAAATGCTGCAACAACAGAAATGCTGTTTGTTTGATTGAGACATAATTTTTTGGACTCCAATCTGTAAAACTGCTTGGTATATTCAACTACCTCTGTCTCCCATGAAAAGCAGGTTTGGGAGCACCTCCAAAACTCAAGCATAGTCTATCAGTGATCCAAGCATATTTTTAAAATAAAAAATATTGAGTAATACCTTATAGCATGGTATCTGCTTACAGGGACATAGCTTTTTCATAATTTGTAAGAACTGTTAATTGAACCTTTTATGAGATGTTGCTAGTGCTTGCTCAAGTATTTTGGTCCCTTGAGTTCCAGATTCTCTAATACCTCAATTGTGGAACCCTGGGAACTTCCTGACTTCCAGCTCCAGCTGCTTAGCTTCCAGTTCCAGCCGTGCCCACCTTCCCATCAGGGTGGGATGCAGCTGCATGCCAGCCCCTTCCCCTTCTTCTCTTGAAAGGATAGAAAGTGGCAATACAGGCCGGGCTGAAGCTGTGGTGTGCTCCTGTCCACTTCCCTTAACACAGGAAGAAGTCACCAGCATTCATGCTCTGGATGGTTCAGACAAAGGTGAAGCCCATGTGGTTGTTGTATGAGCATTTGCTCCTTGGACAAGATGTGCAGAGGGATGAGTATGGATGTTGGAATGTAGCCAACAGCATGAGGCTGAGCTCCACAAGAGAAAGGGCACAGGCTTTGCAAAGTCAAGGAGATATCTGTAAGGTCACATGTGACTTTCTCTTTGTTAGACTCCATTGGCCTTGCTTTTTCATCCTGAATGTCATGCTGTATTGTTGTAAGATTCCCATTTGCAGGGAGCTAGTAGATGTCTGCAAGAAGAAACCCCAGCACAGCTGACAAGACAGTTCATGGTATGAATTACCGCTGCAAATCTGGTGTGGAGAAAATGTCTACAAAATCTCCAACTTTCAGATGTTCTTCTGCCCTGCTCCAAACCTTGTAGTGCCCAGCTTCCAGTCACCCCATCAAACAGCCACCCCAGCCAGCTGCAACACACCCCACTTGCTATTTTGAGCACTTTAAATTGAAACACTATGAGAAATAGCAGCTATCTTGAGGTCAACCACGTGCGTCTCATGTGGCCTGGGTGGGTGGCTGTGGCAGGTGATACAGCTGCACTGGGAGGCCTGAGCCCGACTCTCCCTGCCGGACTGGAGGCACAAATCCTTCCCCGATGCAAGCCACTGGGCCAGCCCAGGTGCAGGCTGTGCTTTCCTACTATGTAAAAAGGGTGATGTGTGGGTGGCCTGAGAGTGAGAGCAACTGCTGGGTGACAGGTGAGGCATCCCTTGAGGCTGAGCTCTGTTCCTCAGAGGTGATGGGGGAGTTGGATGTGTTGAGGCAGCAGGTAAAAGGCAGGAAATAAGAGCAATATCCTTGCAAGAACATTGTGCAATTGGCTGCCCTTCTGCTGAAAGATGAATTTAATTCACTCAGAGAAAAGATCTCTGTAAGGGGAAACGGTGCTCCCAGAGAGATGCTGTTTTGTCCCTGGAATTATGCAAAGTGAAAAAAATATGTGACAGCAAGGTCACTCCCTGTGATTTGCCATTTTCTTTGCCTAGAGACTAGAGAAGGTAATTCTATTTCACACAGAGACAAATGATTTGAAGTCTGCTTCATAGTTCAAAACCAGGCAAAGTGGCAAAGATACTGGAAAAATCTCTCTCGGAAATCAAGCACAATATACTCTGCAGCTGAAAGTTTATCACTGCAGTTAATGAGGTGTGACTGTTTGCTTTGCTTTAAAGCCACACCATGCTTTAGACATTTGAAAAATCCATTTTCGCTCTACAAATGAATGAAAAGCAAGGTATTTTCTCCACACCCTTTCCCTATTTTAAGCAACAGGCTTGTCCCTCTCAATATATCAAATGTGGCAGGCAATGGGTTTCAAGGGCAATGGCTAGAGGAGGAAAATGAAGCAAGGTCATTGTAGGGGTTCAGTGAGGCTGCGGTGGGCCATCAGCCCTGCCTGTGGCACAGTCCATCACGCCACAGTCTGCAGCACAGACATCTCTCGTGCTGCCTCGCCGCTCTGCACAACAGCAACTGAAATGGAGTGGCTGCAGGCACCGGGAACTACAAACTGCCTTGGAAAAGAAAAGTCAAACAGCCAAACTAATAAGGGAGAGGAGCTCTCCCTCCTGTCCTCTGGGATAAGATAAAGGACGGCCAGCAGGTCACAGGAAGGGGTGCAGCAACACACACCTAAGGGGGTCGTTACCAGCAAGAGAGGCAGAGATAGCGTTTTGCTCTTGACTGAAATACTAAATACAGAAGAGACAGAGACACTATTGATACAAAGTGTTTTGCCACAGAAAAGCTATCATTTTCATCGTCCTATTGTGGTGCGGGACTCTGGTGACCTTCGCAGTATTACATTAAGGATTCAAATTCTTTCCTAGTTTTTAGGAAAGGATGAAACAATCAGATGCCTGTGTGCTATGTGCAGCATAAAAATCTAGATAAAACACTGCTGTCACACTCAAATAATTTTGTTCATCTGAAATTGGGTTTCCTTGAATACAGTCTCATGAAATACTCATCTCCTCTTTGACACAAATCTGGTGGGAGAGGAGATGCTGCAGAGTGGATTAAGCAAGAGATAGCGCTCTAATCCCAGTTTTTCTCTCCCACTTGGCATCCCTGGGAAGGACAGCATCCCTGTCCTTCTGATTTCTCATTTGTAAAATGGAGATGATAACTGCTCATCTCTCAGGGCCATTATGAAGATTAATGTGTTTACAAAAGCATTTAAAATGCTAAGTACTTTTGGTTCCAGTCCTATGAGATTGGAAATGCCAGCACTGAGGTGCTAAAAACCTTAAGCTCTTGCTAACTCTAGTGGAAAGTCTGGCTGCCCAGCATTTTACAAGAACGAGGAGAAACATGTAATTACAAAAGTCAAGAAATCCCATCCTGCTTTATTGCATAAAATGAGATGTGCACCATGCCAGCATTGTATCTGAAAGGGCAGATAGCACAAAACCCGCCACCATTTAATTTCTTGCCAAGAAAATGATTCTACTGTTGTAATTTGTCTAAAGACTGATTCTTGCACCTTTGGCTACAAGATTTTTGGCATCAGTATAGAACACAGTATGAGCCCAGAATTTGCTGTACTTCTTTAAAGCTGTTAAACTCTGACGGTGAACACCTAAACAGTGACAGTCTTACCTAAACACACAAAAAGCACTTGTTTCACTATTGCCAGCACAGCCAATTTTAGCCACTTTTCTTGCAAAATGCATGATAAATGAAACCAGAACTGAGACCAAAGTTCAAAACCCCCAGTCTTAGCACTTATGGGGAATATCCAGCACTGATGCTTTGCCACACGCTCCTTCAGCCAGCCTGTAGAATCAGCCAGAGGAACAGTTAATTGAACCTGTATGCAGTAAGGTCCCTGTGTCACTACCACCTCTTCTAGTCCATGCAGAATTGGAAGTCAGCAGCTTTTGCACCCTTCAGACTTCCTTTCACCAACTCTGTTTTTCACAGTGAAACAAATCTAACATATTTGAGAAAGGCACAGAAGCAGACAGATGAGTGAACCAAAGGAATTGGTGAACCAGGGATAATGGTCTCCCAGAAGGCAATACCTAACTCCTTGGGTAAGGGGAGGGATGTATATGACAAACTGAGAAGCAAAACAGGCTGGTGTGGTTTACTGAGAAGCAGAATAATTTCACACGTGAGCAAGACCGGATGTAACCTGCAGGAAAAGAAGTCTGTTAGTGCAAGACAGCTGTGTACAGGCAGATGACACATGCTGACGTGTCCAGTAAAAGTCAGCTGAAGAACATGGTTATGACTGGTAAGATTTTGTAACAAAGTCGAGACCTAATTTTACATCCGATGCCCACAGCTTCCAATCTGTGTGTATGGGGCATCTGCTGGGCTTTTTTTATACCTCAAATGGGAAGTAAATACAAAAGCTGTACACTGTGACTCACTGATAATACTAATGAAACCCTTAAAATGTTAAGTTGTCCTCGTATATTTGACAGACCCTGAAAATGACGGATCAGGAGATGGAGCGATGATATCACCCACTTTTACAGCAACACATCTTCCTGCTACGGCTCCTTCAACCGTGGATGACCATGAGCCAGTACTTGTGACTGCAAGCACTACTGAAAGCAGCTTTGAGACACAGAGTTCTCCAAGTACTGAACTGAATGCTGTGAATGATGAGGGCAGTCTAGAAGCAGAAGAACAGTCCATCTTGATATATGTTGTCCCTGTGGCGCTGCTGGTCCTGCTGATTTTGTTCATCGCATTTTTTGTAATGCATCGTAAAAAGAAAACGTCCAAGCAAGGTAAATTTGTCTTCTTGTGCATCAAAAGGCTGTTGCTAGGATGTGTTCAACATTAGCAGAACATTATTTCAAAGCATGGGATGCCACATTAAGGATGCCCTTCTCTGATTGTAGTTGCACATTTGACAAGTAAGAGGGGGATTCTCCGCAGCCAGCAGTACCTGGTCACACACCTCTCCTTGGGCTGGAGTTACTTCTGCCTCTTGGCACCTCTTGCTCATGCTGCCACGCCCATGGGAGCCCTGGCACCAATCTCTGGCTCCTGGAAATGCTGACAATATTCAGGGATGTAACTGTGGCTGCAGATGCTTGTTCTGTGTTTATACTCAACAACTTTAGGCAAGGTGAAATTAATGCTTCTACTGCCCATAGTGCCCTCAAGGTAAAGCTGCTTGGAGCTTCAATAAAATAAGAACAAGAAAAATCATTTTAAGGAACAATTTTAAGGAATCCTGATTCCATAAGGTGGAGGCTGCTATGAAGACAACACAGAAAATGAGCTAGGTCAGACTGCCTGGGTGCTGCAGTAGGGTGAGCAATGCTTCAGGAAGGTGCCATGATGTATTAACAAAGGAATTGGTAACTTGGAGTATCAAGCCACAGGAGAACAAACTGAGGTGTCATATTAAAATCACATAGTTGGTAAGTGGAATTCTGACATGGTTGTATCAGTGTCTCTACATGGTCAGAGTGCAGCTGACAGCTCATCAGCCTGCAGACCGTGCAACATATTCAACATAGGTTTTAACTCAAATTTTCAGGGCATTTTTAGGTTGCATTTGCTTGATCACTGGGTTTCCCCCTAATAAACTATGAATTTGCAACCAGACACCCAGTTGCCTGCCTGTTTCTGGATGATTGAAATGCAGGTACACTCTTCAGAGGGTTAGGAAGTGTGGTGCCTTTCAGGAACACAATCCTAGCATCTCATGCCCTGTGCCAGCCAGGGATTTTGAGCATCCTCAAGGCTGGGGCAGATGGCTCTGTGGTTCTGGGGTGGCTCTGCAGTCTGAGAATGTGCTGGAACAACAGGGCAGCATCACCCACTGGCAACAATGAATTAAAAATAAGGTGATTTAATATAGGTTTTTCAGTGAAGATATTTATCAGGTTAAGAGATGCATCAGAATTATGTCTGCGACACCATTCTC
>VZDJ01007747.1:4464094-4546585 GCA_008694505.1 Cyanoderma ruficeps | reverse complement strand
CCATTTTTTACTTTGTCTTGGAGTCATGTGTAGATTGGATCCCTTTTGACATCTGGCTAGTTCAGCTTCATTTGCCTGACTGAGATGTAATCTGCCATGCAGTCCAACTCCCTGCTTCCTTTCTCCCCGTGAGCAGCTCCCAGAGTCTCCAGACACAGCTGAATTGCCTGAGTGTAATCTGTAGCAAAATGTCCCAATGCTTCCAGTAAAGTATTTTTTTGCAGAAGTGGTTCCTTTTCAGGACACCATTTCCCTCAGCACATCTGTTTTGCTGAAGGAAGTGTGCATCTGCCCTGTCCTGCCCACTGCAACACCAACACTGGCCTTCCTCCCAGAATGGCTGAGCTAATAATGAGACGCTTTTAGATTTGAAATAATGTGTTCCTCTAAAAATTGCAAACAGGATAGGATGTTTTGACTTTCATCTGCAATTTAGTTTTTATGCCTTTTGAAAATGCAACCTGTTTTACTTGACCCTATTCAAGGCTCGCATGCAGTCTGGACCCTGTAAATACAATGAATAAGTATCATGCAGAACAATGAACATCAATTTTCTTCTTTTCCAGATGAGATGGGAAGCGAAAATGTAAAAAGGTAAATTTTATGAATATTGTTCTTTAAAAAAAAATTCTTTTACTCTAACCTTTGGCTCGTTCACTGCCTCTTTTAATTTAGCTGTGCACTAAACACCATTACTTTTTTGCCATCAATTGAACCAGCAATCTCAACAGGTGGATAAAGTGTGACTTCAGTATGTGGCTGAAGTGTAAGACTAGAGCAGGAGAACATGAGTTAGTGGTGACTGAGGCAAGGGCTGCCCCACAGACACCCACAGCCCACAGCCCTCGCTGAGCCTGCTCCTCAGCACCTCCTGCTCCATCAGCCACAAGAGGTACAAGGTGCCTTATGAGCAAAGGGGATCAGTTCCCAGGCTCATCACAGGCCTTTGCTATTCAGAATAAGCTCTGTGTCTTGCTCCCCTGTTTTTCAAGTTTCTCTTCTTACTCAGAGGTGAGGCAGAAATGCTTGCCTGGCTGCCACATAAGCAATGCCTTGGATGCTTGGAAAACAAGACAGAAGTTGTGTGGAAAGCTATCAGAGTCATAATTTTTATTGTTTCCTTTTATTGACCATTGTTAATCAATGCTGAAAGTCCACAAATTGGCCCTATGAGATTAAAAGAAAAGGGTTTTTTTTCTAAAAAAATATTTTCTATCAAATGACTGCAGGAATGATAAGCAAAAGGAAGCTAAGCAGAGGCATTTAAATAAATGCAGCTCTCATGACCTTTCCTTTGAAGTCACTGCAAATGTCAGTCACAGCTATGATGAAACTTTAGGCCTTCAGCTTTTAACACAGGAGCAATGGTACTTCTGTCATGTGTTCCAGGAAGGCAGGGACAACTATCTTGTTTTTTTTTTAGTTTTCTATTTACAGCAGGGAGAGTTTTCAAGAAGCTGCAGTGATCCTGTGCTCTGGCATGTCTCTGGCTGCACAATCTGAGTCCCTCTGTGTGTTATGTCTCAGCTGGCCCTACCTCTGCCCAGGACTGGCATCTCAGTGCTGCTCCCTGGCATCTGTCCATGGCCCCTTGGTCCACACCCACTGGGCTGACATCTCCTCAGATTACTGGGCTGGGATGGCTTTCCAGAGTTTATACATGTGTCTGGAATTATAGGAAAGTCATACAAAATCACTACATTGTAAGTTGTTCGAATTAAACATTTTGTGTAATGCTATTTTCCCCCCTCTCTTCTCTCAAGTCCTATTTTTGAAGAAGATACACCCTCTGTTATGGAGATAGAAATGGAAGAGCTTGATAAATGGATGAACAGCATGAACAAAAATGGTACACGGTAACCCCTCTACTCCATCCTCCCTCTCTTGCCTGCTGATGTAAATCCCATGCATAGGAAATCAAAGGAAGGTGTTTTGTATGCGTATCACTGCTTTTCCTACAACATTTTTAGTTGTGCTCTTGACTCCCTCCTACTAAAATAACTGAACAAATGTCAGGAGTAGATTTTTTCAGAGGAGTATTTTAGTTTGTGTGGGAGTTTATTTTTAATATGTGATAGAATCTCATAAATGTTTTCAGTTTCCAGTAGACATTTCTATTAAACACACTTATAGCTGTGAATGTTATTTATATTTTTAAATACAAATTTTAATGCTAGATACTAGTTTCTCTGAAGCATCTAGTCCTTTCAGTCTCCAGAATTTCTACACTTCTGTGCTCCACATTGAGGTATTGTAGAAGAAATATGCATTTGCTCGTAGTTCAGATCACCATTTATTTAAAATTGCTGCCAGGAACTTATGAATATGCCCTTCCCCTCCCTTGCAAAGCTATCAGCCCATGGAGAGATTAGAACATGCAGTAACTACCAGCAGCAGCATTTTCAGCTGCCTTCTCAGTTACCTATACCTTGCATTTCACCCCCTGCCCTCATTTTTCTCTCAGGTGAATTCCCCAGTCAAAATCTCTAAGGAGTCTGCGTTGTCCTCCCAGGGTCTCCTCAAAAAATCCAGGCCTTTGGTAAGCCATGGGTTAACCAAGGCCTGATTTTGAACCATGAACAGCTTTTTACTGGTTAGGAAATGCTGAAACATTGATATTTTTTGCATTCCTGGTCCTTTGCCTTCTATCCAAATGGCTCATTTGCCTGACCTACTCAGCATGCTTTGTTTTTCAGGACATAAAGCTCTTTGGAGCATTTCTTTGCGTTAGCACAGTGCTCCACATGATGGGGTTTTGACCTTCGTGGTCTGTAAGCTCTTGTAGAAAATGTGCTAAGTGGCAGTAGGGAAGGAGAGGCATTAAGTGTACTACATGGGAAAAAAGTGGTGTAAAATATGTTTTAAAATTTTGTGGAGAGAAGGGAGCAAATATTTTACATACTTTCGTGTGTGTGTGTGTTAGTGTTCCCTAAACTCCAGGCCCAAATTCCCAGCTGGACTATGAAGCATAGGTGCAATTGTCAGCAGTGGAAGATTAACAAGCAACTCTCCCCGTGGCAGTGTGTAGGAGACAGTCCTCAAAAGTAGCTCATCTGTGTATGTGTACATAAAGAACTGAAATGTATATAATAAATTGTGGCAACACCTATCAGAGGGAAGGAGGTGTAAGATTTATGCTATGGGGACTGTGCAGATAAAAGGGTGCAGAAGTGCATCTGGAGATCCATATTCTAGAGTGACTGCATGATATTTTTGAAATAAATGTAGAACAACTGCCAAGAGTAACTATAGTCTTGTTTCTTACCCTTTTCCAGGTGACTGTGAATGTTTGCCTACTGTAAGAGAAGAAGAAAAAGAATCCATCGCCAACCCAAGGTACTTCAATTCATTATATTATTTGAAGAAATATGGTCATTGTCATTCTAAAATAATCTATTTTTGTATGTAATTATAGAATTATTCTTTGGTCCATTTAACTTTTAAAATTTCTATATACAGAAACTTTGACTTCAACTTAAACTAAAGGCTTGACACTCTTATTCCTAAACAGGTCTCTTCCTGTAAACTGCACTGCTATATAATCTTACAGTTGTAAAGTGGTGCAAGACAGACAACCAGATGGCACAGATGGAGTTTCACTCACTGATCAGACTTTAATCACAGTTTCCCAAGGTGTTAATACAAGCACAGCTTCCTTGGCACTCTTCACCGAAGGCACCCAGTTCCCCTCTGCCACCTGGTGCCTATAGGTTCTTGGGAACCACTGCCAGATGTTTTGGCTGGAGCTGTGACCTGACAGACAAGGGCTTGTCTGAGTCAAAGAAAAAAATGAGAATGTGAAACATGAAGGATCTTCCTGGTGCCCCCTTGCAGCACTCCCCCAGAGCTGGCACTAGTTTATAGTCCAAGCAGTGAACCCAGTGGGATGCAAAACTGCAATCCTGACAGCTTGTAAACTTAAAATCTTTACGGTTGGTTTCCTCAGGATTTTGGGCAGGACCCCCAAAGCCCTCACAATTTTCCCTGATTAAAAATTCTGGTTCTTGTTTCCAGCTGGAAACAAGAGGCTGTACACTGCCCTTGCCTGCACCCTTGTGTTGCAGCTGCATTCTGAGGAGTGGGCAAAGCAGCTGCTCTGTGCCAGGTTATGATAACAAACAAGCCACGCTGTGTGCCAAGAAACCCCTGGTGCAGGGAAGCAGTGATGCAATCAGGCAAGGCCAGAAGCAGGGAGAGGACCTAGTCTCTGCAGCAGTCTTCTGCTGCCCATGGCATCAGATCATTCCGCTGAACTTGCCTCTGGCAGGATTGCACCTTCTGCATAACTGGACTGTCATAACATTCCAATCCTCTTTTTGGATTTTTCTTGCTCAGGAGCGAAATAGGGATGTTAAATCACTGCTGCTGCTGAGTTTGCAGCTCAGTTGCTTCAAAGCTGCAGTTTCAGAGAAACCTTTGGATGAGGCTTGTCTACCACAGCCACTTGCATATAAACGGTTTCATTTTACACCTACTACAAGTCAAATCATCATTGTTTTTAGTTCAGTTTTGTTTGGAAAAAAAAAAAAGGCTTAGATCCTAGGTTCCAGATGCAAGCAAGCACATTAATTTTACCCTTAGCAACTGGAAGAGATCCTGGATTTGTTAGCCATCTGGGTCTTCTCTTCCTGCTGCTAAATGATAACTCAGAGGGGGGAAAATTGTTAAGGAGAGGCAGCTGCACAGCAGTTCTCTAAAAGCAGATTTGCTGAGCACACCACTGACTGTAGCAGGGAGTGTAGGACAAAGGGTGCTTCAGCCATAGGCTAGCACTGGGAGAAGTCATACTGTGAAAGGCTTTTTAGGCACAACACCATCCTTGGCATCAAGTTTACTTTCCAAACCTTTAACAATTCATTTTAAGGAAAAAAAATCATCATGGCCTACCAGCTTTAGCTGCCATTTTACCATCCTTGCTAAAGGAGTGTTTTTGTACTGGATTTGCATTAACTTCATTGAAAGAAGGGGGTATGGCTCCTGGCTATCAAAAGGCATCTTTGGGCTACACCCTACCTCAAGCTCCCCACCTGTAAAACAGAGTTATTTTTAAAATACTACAGTGAGGCTTAAGACTTGATACAAAAAAGCAACCCTGTTCAGATAAGTATGCTTTAGTCAGAGCAAAAGCACACACAATATTTAAGCAAATTTTCTTGTGAATCGTATCTTAGCATCAGACTAGATTAGAGAAATTTATGCCCTTAAATTGTAGAAAGGCAAACAAACACAAATAAAACCAGGAGATTTATCTCTAAAACATTCAGAGCTGTTCAGACAAGGGATATTAGTTGAATACAAAGTGCAAGAATATTAGATTCAATTTAAGATTCTGAAAGACTGTTTTGTTTGGGCAAAATTCTTCTAAAATTAGGGTAATTTATTTTTTAGATTTCAGTGATATTTCAGTATGGGAAACATCTCAAGGTTACACTGAACAGAGATGGTGATTTCTTGCTTCACAAAGATGCTGAGGAGGAGTTCATCAAGACCCAAATGTCTTGAACTATGAATGATTTTGATATAATTTTGAAAACATATGAGACAAAACATTTCAATAATGACACTTTGACATTTTCAGAAAGAAGGTTGTTCCAAAACTACTCTTCAGAGTAAGTGAATTTTTAATACAAAAATTTTTGAAAGTTTGAAGAACAGAACTGTGTGGCAGTAAAATATGTGTTGAGTGTTTCCCCTACCCCAAGGCTACTTCTTCAAATTTCATTTCACATGAAATTTTGAAATATGCTTCATTCCAATGTGAAAAGATATTTGAAGTGGTGGGATTTCTGGGTAAAAAAGAAAAAATTCCTTCCTGTTTATTTGCAATTGAACCTTATCAGTCCAAGATCTGCTGCTTTTCCCAACCAAACTCCTAGATGAATAAATAAGGTCAGAAAGAGAATTACAGACAGATAAATAGATGATTTCAGCAGCTCTTTTGAGCAGGGAAAGTGAAAGACTAAGAAATAAAAGGAAACAAAGCTATTCTTATGGCAAAATTTGTACTCATGAGCATCAAGGCTGCACATTTGTGCACAGGAGGCAAGATATGACAGCCTGGGATCCCTGATAGGTGGAGGTCACCTACCCTGGCCTGGTACGCTAAGTTACAAACATATGTATCTACACATTTTCAAAATTTATATACACTTTTCAAAATATATATATTTGAATTAAAACCTCTTGCCTTTGAATCCTGAATCCTGATTGTGCCTGAGCACAGAATTGCAACTCCCCCCCTCACCTCCAGCGGCCCCTAGGCCAGGGCTCCCATCCTGTGCATGCAGGAGGGAGCAGGCAGTGTGTGCAGGGGCAGCAGGCAAGGCCGGATGATCTGTGGAGCACAAGGGAGTAGAGACCAATCTCTGCTCCAGGGACCTTTACTGTCCCAGAAAAATAAGTGCAGCCTGTCCCCTTCACAGCATGGGTCATTTTAGGGGTTGGAGTACAAGCAATCCCCCTATGCCCTCTCACTGAGAGGTTTGGTTTGTCTTGGGTGCTGCTGGGCACCTTCCTAGTCTTTCTGTCCGAAATAAAGGATGACTCCTTCTAATGGAGAAATGTTTTGGGTAGATGTTAAGTCAGTACAGAAAGAAGTACTGTGGAAGTGCCTCAATTTGGCAAGAGACCTAAGTAAAAATGTAAAATGAGTGGTCTTTTAACTTCAGAGGTGGTTTAAAACCCTGCTGTTATCCCTGCTTACTGAATTATAATCAGCCAATATAAGATGTCACATTTTTTAACACTGGCATGAACCAAACATTATTAAGAGAGTGCTAGGGAGCAAGCCACTTGTGCAGAAACCAGTGGGACAAAGAGAAAATGCATCTGCTATGAGGTCAGATGTTAACCAAAAATTCCAAAGTTATCCTCAGCTGTGGAAACAGAGCCGGGAGCAGGAGAAAGGCTGTGCTGGGCAGCCTTGAACCATTAGACAGGAATCAGAGCAGCCCTTGCAGCCAGCATCAATTCATCCATTGCATAAATGACAGATTTATTTTCTGGTAACACCTTCTCATGAACTCTATAGATACTCTTGCATGTTATTTCCTGCTGAGACAACTAACCCAGCGGTGTGACACTGGTGTTTTTTTCTTTTCCATGTGTACACAGTGATGCTGAATCATGAAGTCCTCAGGACAGCAAAGAACTGGCTAAAGGGATGCAGCACACAAGCTCATCATCCCCGAGATACTGAAAGAACTGGATTTAAATATAATTCATCTCAAAAGGCCAGAGAAGCAAATGCTTTTGTTGTGTCCTGCTTTAGGTGGTCTTCAGAAAGGAAACATCACCAAGGGAAAAGAAGAAAAGAAAAAGGAGAAAAAAAAAGAAAAAAAAGAACAGTATTGCAGCAAGATTAAGGACTGATTTAAATTCTTTTTGCAATGAGATTCACCAAATCAAGAGAAACCTCTTTTTTACCCCTGCTAAAAATACTCAAAATAGTCCATGTTTCTATCTAGTTCTGCAGTAGTGAATTGTGGAGCACTTAAAACCAATTCTGTTCCAGGTTTTGTGAGTTTCTTTGTTTAGGTTTGGTTTTGAGGGTGTTTGTTTCAGTGTCCATAATTCTGGACTGCCCTGGTTTGGTGGATATGAAGCTCAAGCCTGTGCAATGTTTATTTATCAATTTGCTTTTTCTGAACAGTCCACTGATTTGCACAGGACTGCTGTCGGGGAGGTAGCAGGCTAGGACTGACATCCCAGCTCTGAGGACAGACAGCAGCTGAAAAGCCTCTCAAAGGAATAGTCACAAGTGACTGCAGCCCAGCGAGGGCACGGACTCTGTAGAGTGCTTTCTGGTTTTCAGATTAAAGGCACTGTAGAAGTGAAAAGTATTTTGAGACTGCCTTTCAGTTTGTTATCACCACAGATGAATGCCCTGGGCTAGCTCTCCCCATGTAACTCTTCTCCCTGCCCAGGGCTGTTCTCTAACCACCTACTTCAGGAATATTCAACTTAAAAACATTTCTTTTTTTAAAAAAATGAGTGAGGTTGAAAAATTGAACAATTGAGTACTCACACTAAATACAGATTTAGATAAGTATATGTTATGCATAACTACTTGTTCAGGGTTTTCAGATGCAGGAAGTTTCCTGCTGCTTCTGTTTTTAAATACTGAGCCTGCAATATCTGAAAGACATGGACTTCTAAGTGTGCCCAGTCACCTTTAGTTACAATGAAAAAAAATCAGACTCCTGGGACACCTCAAGGCGGGAATATGAATGTTTTAACTGTGTCCATTGATTTTAGATACCATGTCTCTTAGGGATAAATACATAACACACATAAAAGTGGATCCTTGTCTGGGCAAAGCTTCTGTTGCTTTATTTAAAATAGCAGATTCATATCCTACCATATCTTATGTCCTACCTATCCTCATATTCTATTTAAATATGTAATGCCTTCCCACTCAATACATGTTTAATATGATCAGTTTGGTTTTGCCTGCAAATAATTCACTAGTAAGTTACCATGAATAGCTTGATTAAAGAGAGCAAACAAATGCCTCAAGCCTCTGTGATGGCATCTAAGTATCACTAACAGATGACAAATACATAGAATAGTTCAGCTTTGTGAATAATTAAAGACATGTAAAAGTACAGAAGGCAAAAATGTTTACAGCTACCATTTTCAGTTATTACTGAATTTGACTTGATATGTAATTTCCTCAAAGAATAAAATATTTCTTCACTGTTCCAAAACAATTTATTGCAAATACTGGATTTAGTAAATGAGTGAGGTAAATAATTTTTCCCTGTTTGGATGATTTTTAACTTTGAAAGAAATGTTTTAAGTTCATCTATCACAACTTCTTTTTTAAACATTTCCACTTTCCTGACAGTAAACCCATCATGTAGAATATTGGTTTAAAAGAATGCAGTCAAAAGCGGAAGAAAAAGTGAAAGACTGAAATGTAGAAAATTTTAGAAAATTGAAGTAGATATTTTCCAGTAGCAGTTTTGTTAGATACTTCTTTCCAACAGACAAAGATGTTTTGCTCAGGTTTCCTGTAATTTGCAAAGCAGTAACCTGAAGATGCCCAGAACAGAGAGACTGGGGTCTTTTCTTAATGGTACAAGATGAAAGGCTGTATTTTAAGACCACTACCAGCTGTGTGGTTGGAGGGCAGTCAGTGGGACCCAGCAGTTCACGACACCAGTGTGCAGCAGTGACTCTCACCACACCATGCTCCAGTCCACACAGCTCTGCGTCCAACAGCTGTCACCTTCTCCCTGGAGAGAGCTGAAGCACAGCTGGACATGAAGAATAGGAGTCTTGCCTTTCATATTTTATCTATTTTTGCTTTTGAAAATTAACCAACTCCCAAAGGTGACATTGTATGGCTTAACTCAGTTCTGGCACATCGATGATCCATCACCTGTCTGAGGCACACAGTGATAATAGTGCAGTGCACTAACTCAGTTTGCTGTGGCATTTGAAAAGAGCCTGTGCTGTGCATGCTGATGGTTTGGGGCTAATGTTAATTCTAGATGGTCCTTCTGCCAGACAAAAGGCTGCACAGCTCCATATAGGTTTCTCAGAGATTATGTTTTACTTATACATTTTATTTTTCAAGCTTACCTTTGAGAGACTGTATTTGAGAATGTATTGCTGCTTATGCCATTAAGCATTCATTCTTATTCCAGTGTTCATGATTGATCAATCTTTTTATAAAGCTTTAAAATCATTTTTGTCCAGAACTAATGTCTAGGTTAGAGGTTTATAATTATTCATGTCACTTACCCTCACTAAATTCTGGCATGCTAGAGAATTTATTTGCCTCTTCAGAAACTTTTCTCAGCATTTAAAAGTACAAAACACTGCTTTGGGCACTTCCTCAGCCAATTCTGACAGAAATTTTCTCTATCTGCTGATTTTTAAAAGTGCCAACTTAATATATGCTGTGTTATTATTGAAAAATGCACCATTCCATCAAATCTCACCTGTCATCTGGTCCTGTCCTCCTTGTGTGAAACAGACCAAGGGTCAAGTAATTTGCATTTCAGTATAGTTATGGATATTTCTAATAGATCCCCTCAGTACTAGACAAATACAATTTTTAGTGTTTCTGTTTTTCCTGAACATTTATACATCATTGTTATTCCTCCCCTAGCCCTAAACCATGGAGGGGATCACTCATTCATCTGATTGTTCAGCCCAGCTCCGCACTGCTCAGCTTCACCCCGCTGGTCTCTCTCTTTGATCATAACTTTCACACCGAGGTCTGCATTTGCCACGGCCGCTCTGGCCCAACACCCGCCCACTCGCTCACAGCCAAGCCTCTCTGTGGTTCAGGGGTGCAGCCTCACCACGGGCACTGCTTTGGCCCCTCTCCTCCCTCACACCATCTGCTATTTCCCTCTTCGGCTCGCCCGCGTGCCCCTCGCTCTCATGTTGGTTTTACACTTCTCATCAGTTCCTGGCCATTTCCTTTTGCACAGTTTTGCCTCAGTATTTTAATTTTGTGGGGGGGTTGAATTACAGGGGATTTCGACCACTTCACACTTACATTAATACAGCTAAAACATTACAACATTCCAGTTCATGAGTATTAACTGTACACCTTCTGTTGATGCACCTTCATTTTCCCTAAATAATTCACACAGTCAGGTCCTCTAACCCACAAATTAAAAAGGAGAACAACCAGACAGCAGATAAGACAGCAGCAAGCTCTAAAAATTATTTTCTTACCATGCACTACAGAGTATTTAAGCCTCTGTGGTAATATCCACCGTTAGCCTGATCTGAGCCAACCCATCTCACCATCACCTTGCAACAACTACCCACCAGTAACTGATAACTTAAGTTATCATCCCTCAGTAGAAAATGAGAAACATGTAACCAGGAAGTGTCTCCCACTACTTATTTTTCTAAAATGTTTCACAAATGTGATGATCCCTAAGGAACTGCTACCTCGTCTTCCATTTCCTTCAATAATTTCAGTAGTTATCCAGCTCTTCAAGACAATTTGACATTTAATTTACAGTGTGAGGCTTTTTTGTCCTGCAGAAAAGCTACAGATCCAAAGGATGATTTGTTTGAGAAATACACAGGTAATAAGAAGGGTAATTAAGAACCAACACCTCTCCTACATATGCTAAAAATCAGTATCTTAACAAAATAGAAGTAACTCCTCCATACAGTTTAAACATAAGGTTGCTGATACTACCAGCAGCGAATTAATTCCATAAGAGTCCTGCACTTGTAAAGCACATAACCCTAACATTAACCTCAGCAAAAAGGAGCATTCTTTTTAGTCTCTAGATAATCATAAGTTACAGATTCATAGATAACACTTGCTCTGAGATTAAAAAAAGGGGTTTTTTTGTAATGGTAAACTCATTGGGGGACCCTAAATTGAGCTTTCATTACATTTCTGATGTGAGACTGCTGTATGTTCAACTGTTTTATCAAATAGCTGTTCCAAATTATTTTGTAATGTAAATATTTGAAAGATATGATATTACCTAATTGTATATAATAGTTTGAGATTTTAAACAACTTGTTCTAATAAAGTTTTTAGTGTCTACAGGTTCTGTTTTTTCCATAGTCCTGCTAATCCACTCAAGTCAATGGATGCTAATTACTTGTTATTGATGTCACAATTCCTCAGGCTTGAGAAGATGTGCACAGCTGCATATGGTACATAGATAACTTACTCTCATCAGCTCTTTAAAATTCAGGCANAAAAAAAAGAAGAGAGAACTGCTTTATATTTCATTATATTTTTGTTGGGATATTTCAGATTGTTTATATCAATAGATCAATTCTGACTCCAGGGAAAGTAGTAATTTACTCCCATTATTTGTCCTTGGGTGACTGTTGCCATCTTTCTTTAATGATAGATCATTTCTCAGTTTATTTCAGTTAAAATGCTCAAATGGGAGTCTCCAAGTTGATAGACCTGAAGTAATTTTCAGTGGATTTAAGGGAAAAGGAAGAAAAAAAAGACAAAAATGAGAGACGTATTTCCAACTAGAGATTTAGAACAGACTAACAAAGTAAAGCATTACTTCCATCTATTTTTCTAATAGACAATTTCATTAGAGAGATGTATAACGGCCTGGGAATATCCAGAAAGCTTGAGACAGTGTTTATTCTATTTAATGCTCTTAATGTACAAACAACCTCAGAATGAGAGCATCATAGCAATGACCAGACAGAAACTAGTCACCTCTTTCTCCCTCTTTCTCTCTTTCTCTTTTCTAGACAGCACATCAGCAACATACCTGTCTAAGGTACAGACTTAGAAATCTGTGTTTTGAGGCAATGCTTGTCTAGTTCTCAGGAGAGGTGCAAAAGTGGACTTGACTACAAAGTCCCAGAAAGTGTTGTTACACCTTCGGGAGTAACACCTACTCTTCTGTCCCCAGGGACTTGCTTGTGCCCCACTCTGCCCCTCCAAGTAGCATCATGCTGACCCACAGCCCAGGGGCTCCTCAAACGTGCACTAAAAGAAGGCTGGAAGGGGTCGTGGGAGAACTGGCTTGGCAGGGGGTTTGAGGGGTGATCAAAGGACACTTCCTGCACTGACATTGTCAGCAACATACATGGTAATACATCCCAAGCACTTACTCTCTGTTTTGGCTTTAAGAATGGTTGAAGTTGTACTTTCTGTGAGTATCAGTGACAAGAAAACAGCAACAGCATGGTCTGACACCACAGCAAAGGGCAGCACCCGCTGCAGACTCCCATTCCCTTCCAATGAGGTTGCTCTAGATCTGGTTTTCCACTGGATCAGTTCTCTGACCTCCTTTTGAATAGGATCTCACAAGTCCAGTAAACTATTACAAACAGGTGAATTATGCACCAAAGCAGCGTCTTTCCAGACAGTGGCTGGAATCTCGCCCAGCTCTCAGAAAAGGAGCTATTTTGGGTGCCCAGCTCTCAGTAAAGGAGCATTGTTGGTTTACTGGGGTCTCTCCCAGCCGTACCTCGGCTCAGGGCATCCACTTTGCTCTGCCTAGACGGCCGCAGCGCCGGTCCGAAACGCGAGTGTGCCTGCCACCCCCAGGAGGCAGTCCTGACCTGCAGCTGCAGAAATGCACCTCCTACACGGACCCGTGACTCGTGTCGGCGAGAGAAGGAGCCCGGGCCGGGGCAGTTTGCCCTGGCAGCAGTGCCGGCAGCACAGGGACAGGAGAGGGGAGTGCTCTTTCCCCAGGACACGCTGGATTACCCGCTTTGGGTAATCGGTGCCAACCGAGTGAAGCAAAGGGGTACCCAACACTCGGTGGGGAGCTGCCCTTCATTCCTGGGCTCGCTGCTGCTGTGGGGCTGCTGTAAGGGTGATCACCCCAGGGCATGAGGCTGTTCAGTGCCACAGCCAGTGGAAAACTCTTCCCACGAGGGGCATCACCCACAGACCAGCCGTACATGGGAACATGTGGTTTTGACTCCCACAGCACACGACAGCTGTATAATCTTCAGCCTGACCTTTTCAGCCTGACTAGTCATGCAGACCAGTCCAAATTATACAAGAATATTCTGTGAGAGCATTAAAAATTACACATACAGTTTGTATTTTGACCATTTTCCTCAAGCAGGACTTCTCTCCAGTACAGACTGCAAGGCTGGGCCTGATTCTTTAACTGCAGCATTTACCTTCCCAATATATTAACTTAAATTATTTCTAATAAGATTTCATAGCAAAATAGGGGCAATTTAAGAAAGACCAAAAAGACACAAACCTTTTACTGCCTGGAATAAATACAAGCATTTTCTTGGGAGAAAGTAAATACTTCTTATCCACTAGGCTGTATGGTGTTCGTATAGGAAGCTAAAGCAGAAGCAATTACAGAGCAACTTCCAGGACCAGGTTTATTTAAGAAGCCTTGTTTCTTTCAGTCACTATATAGCCAGACCTATCAAAGAGGTCTGTCTTTATTCAGAGGGAAAATAGGACTCATGGAATACTGAAGTAGAAATCCTTCTGAAGGTGGCTCATCCAGAGTTTGGATGACAATGCCACAGGGGTACAATAGCATTGTACAATTGCTGCAGGGGTACAATAGCAATGGCATAGGTGCAATGAGCGACACTGCCTGGGGAGCTGTGACCATTAGAATATGCAGATAAAATGGGTAATGAAGGAGAAATAATTAAGTGGATGTATAATAAGGAGTTTATAACCCTAGAGGAAAAACAAGGATTTGCACAGCCATGCATTAGTCGGATTCATGGAAGAGATCTATTTTTAGAAAACGCATGAACAATGAAAGGCCTCTTTGCTGAAATTAAAATACTAAGGTTAACTGTACTGCTAACACTTAATTTAACCATAGATAATTCTTTCCAGTTTTCAGTGTTGAGAAGAGGTTTGTGGGAAAACTCGAAAATATAAGAGCAGAACTTGTCCACTCATAAAAGACCATAGTCTAAAAAGGCCAGATCCTTGTGTTACCTCACTTGAGCCAAATCACTGAACTGAAAGCACAAACCAGAAGGAGCATGAATCGAAGTATTATCCTTGTGCATTCCAGAACACAGGAAGAGCTGAGGTCTGGGGAAGGACTCGTAGGTCCAGGCAGGCAGCACACTAAACTAGCTCCTCTCTCTTTTATTTATTTATGCACAGAGTGCATCTATTCTGTGAACACAAGAGTAGTCACAGGATCCTCAAGTTATTACTATTTATGGATGTACATGTTGGCATAAAATACTACGGCCCCAAACTCCTCCCTCAGTTTTTGATGAGGAGTTATTTATCTATTAATAATTAGGTTTAATGCTCCCATATACTAGACTTCAGAACTTGTTTACACCACTTCATGCCAAAGCTTCAAATGCATTAAAGGGGAAGTTCATTATTTTTGATTTATAATTATCTATGACAAGACAGATCTTAGACAAGAGCAGAAGAGAGCGGGAAATTATCTACTCATCCTCTGTTTATGCAACTACTACAAAGAGGCATGTGATGGCTTTGGCCTCAATCCAGCAACCATTCATCTCTATAGGACTCTTTCTATGACTACCATACAAGAATCATGAAGCCCTTTTTTATCTTCTACTAACTCAGGTGTAGACAAGCCATTGCTCTCAGTCTACAAAGATTCCAAGATGGTGCCTCATGGCCAGTGAGCTACCAAGTGACAGAACAAAACATTTTGTTGATATATGGCGTTATTGTTCTCCTGAAAATAAGTCTTCCTGTAGCCTCACTGATTCATTTTCCTCCCATCTCCATGTCATTAACTATCAACTGGGAAAGTCAACTACACTAGTGGAGCTCTGGGAAACCTAAGCAAAAAAAAACTCCAAACCAAAAAACCCAATCAAAAATAACCAGATCAACCAAAACTTGTTTAAAACCAGTGACACTTGACAATTCAGTTATGCCAGCTCTGGAGCCAATTTGTTCCCTGATGCAGCCCCTGTGCCCCAAGCAGGGGTGCCCCACCCCAGCAGCAGCCACCTTGTCCCCTCCTCATGCCCAGGCAGGTTGGTCCAAGTGTCCCCCGGCCCAGGGGGCTTTGGCAAATGCCTCCACACCCCAGTCAGTCCCAGACCCCCTCAAGCTCCAACCCTACAGCACTGTGGCAAATATGACTTGACAAGCAAGCCTTGGCACAGTCCCTGCCCGGCTCACTGCATCCCATCTCCGCCTGCCCCCATTCATTAAACCTCACAAAGGCATGGAGCAGTGAGGAGTTCGTCCCCACAGGAGGAACACTGGGTCAGACATCTCCAGTCCTATATTTAGGGTCTTTCCCACATTACATTGGAGACCTGATTCAAAGTAGTTTGTAATTTTTGTGGTCTTCAGCTCTTTGCTCTACTCTGCATCTATGTGTTTTTGTCTTCGCTCAGTCTATTAAAAATTCCATGTACCAAAGCCTAATGATTTCTTCCTCTCTTCTAGAAATCCTTTTTAGAGTTTTGACCTCATTCACACACATAAGCATTTTATTCCCAGTAGCTGCTAGTCTCATTACCCTTGTCTTACTTTGGACCACAAATTTATGGTTTTGTTTGCTGTTTTCTTGCATGCAATTCTGTCCTTATTTATTTTCCTGATGTTTCTCTGCCTGCTGTCTTAACACAGTCCTTGATTCTAGAGAGAATAGCCTGCATCCTTTTGCTTCAAAAAAATCACTTCCCCTAGTGATTTTCCAGCAATAAACCTCTAACCTCTTTCAGAGTAATATGAAAATTCACATATATTGTTTTTACTTTCAGTCGGCATATTCTTGCATTTGTGCATATAAAGTATTTTACACTTGAATATAAAGCTGAAATTAAAAATAATAAAACAAATTAATTGCTCACATCCTCCCATCCATTCTAAACTACATTTATAGAATTTATTCCATTACTACATGAGCATCTCACTCCCTGGCTCTTAACCCAGCTGCCTTATAAATATAACAAAGCTTTCCTCCTGGCATAATTTGCTGCTCTGTTTTTCTTCCCCTTTCACCTCACTGTGCAACCAGATTATCCATAGGGAGTGGCACAGGGCTGCAGCAGGGAGCTTTGGCTGTCTCTTCTGGCAGCAGGGGATAATTCAGAGTAGGATGGAGTCACTGCCAGGTTATACTGGGGCTGGGTTTTACTCCTTCTGGGAAGAAGCAGAAATATGTCTTAAAGGTCTGTCACTCCACCCATACAAAGGATACTGAAATCACTACCCAGTTGTGAATTCAATTTGTCATTTTTCCTGAGACAAAGGCAATTGAGGCATTATACCACCCCCTTCCCCACGGCAGGGTCACCTCCTATAGCTGCAGTGTGGTGATTTTCCAGCTGCAACCCTTCCCTTCTGGGCAGCCAGGGTGGATGCTCACACAGCTTCCGGAGTAGGGCTGCACACCTCTTCTCACCCAACCCAACAGCTTCAGCACCTGATCTGTCAGTGCTGGGAGTTACTGACAGGATTCAGCCTGAGCAGAGCAGCTAAGAGAGAACATTTCAAATTTGCAGCACCAGCAGCATTTGTAAGACAGAGCCACAGGATGTCTATAAGCAGATGTGGGAGAAGAATATCTTTATATATAGATTGCACAGGCACGGTTAGGCCTGTATTCATTATTAATTTTAAGATAAAGCCAAAAGGGTTGTGACACTTTTCCAGTTAAATCTACACATTTTCAATCCCAAGATCATGCCTAAACCAATGTGCTTTAAATAGAGGCAAATGTGTCCACCTGTACTGTTGAAAGCAGTTGGCAGTTAACCCAAGGGAAAAGCTGGGATGGGGACAGGTGGGAAGACAAGGCTGGCTAAGTTCACATCCAAGAGGTAGCGTGCAAGAAAGACCCTGGTGTAACAGGCAGGAGAAGAGGGAGAGGAAAAGCAAGAGCCAAAGAGCCCAACTGCTGTCTCAATAAATTCTTATTCCATAAAAAGGCACCAAAATTAGATGACATCTACACATCATGATAGCTTCCTTTATACATAGGCATGTAGTTTCTAGTGACTGCTAGAAAGTAAGCAGAGCAGTTGGTAATTTTATTGTGAAAAAACCCGGAACAACACAGTGATTTCAAACTGTTCAGTCTGAAAGTGACTAACACAGAAAGAGAACAGGGCTTCTGATTACAGCACCTGCAAGAAGCTCTTCAGGCTCCTCACCCCTGTAAATGTTCTTTCAGCATTGAATGTGTCTACAGCTCTAGAGTGCCTTGATTGGAATGCCATTAGAAGATATTTCCAGACAGATGCCTCAAACAAAGCCTGCAATTCTCCAAATACAAATGTGCCTTAGTGAAGAATGTTTATATCTGAAAAAAAATTGGATTTTTCAGATATTGCCTTGTCATGTGACACATTCCAGTTGAAATTGTAGCATTTTATGTCTCAACACTGGGAGATTTTCATTATAGAGCATTGAATCTATAGTCAATATTGAAATATTTGATAATGAAAGATGGAGCTGGACAAATACAAAGCAGAAATAAGAAACACTTTGAATGAAAAAGAATAAGTAACCTAGGATCAGGATGCATTTGTTATTCTTCTGAAGAAACCTCACTTCCCCTCCATGACCAAGGAACTCTGAACTACCATCAGCTGCTGGCTAAAGTAGAGACATTTATTTGCTGAAACATGGTTAGAAGAGTTTGTAACATCCCTAAGATCTGCAGTTATGAAGATGCCTGCTATGCACTGTCTTCTCTGCACTTGGAAAAACTCTGTTTCTCAAAGACACGGGTATGGCCAGAGGATGTCAGCACAGGTGAAAGTCCAAGACCTGTGAGTTACAGGCAAGGCTCATTCCTTGACGTCCACTCATCTTTAGACTAGAAGTCAGTAAATTAAGAGTATTTGAACTGGGAGCCAGGGCTTTTTCTGAATGAGTGTTTTTGAGACTTGTGATGCCTCAGCACATATCACACTGCACTAAAGCTCACAGTGAGCCTCTTTGCTGAGGCAGCCCCCACCACCAACCTCCACCCCAGCCCCTTGGTGGGTCATACTATAGCACATCCCGCCCTAGAGCTCCTTCTCAAACTCACACCACAGCAATCTCTCACTGCACTTTCTGTTGGGAACAAGTGCTGTAAAAAGATTTTATCCACTTCCTAGCTGTGCAAAGAAAAGTTTGATCTTTACTTCTCTGGCCACAGACACCTGTCAAAACACGAACCTAAACATTTCCAGAGTTTGCTGTCTTCAGCCTCCTTCCTATGTAGGCAAGAGAACTGCCCAAATTTGAACTCATAGCCTGCTGCCTGCCAACATGCCTAACTGAACCATCACATTGCTGTTAGACGTTCCAGCTGTGCTATTCATTTATTGCCACTGGGTTACTTTACCAGAAAAACACACAAAGTTCAGTTTGGAGTGTCTTTCATGTTTGGGGATGGAGGGAGGTTTGTTTTCTTTTTTTACATAACTGAAATATTTCTTCCACTTACTTTTTAACCTTCAGCAGTTCTGGTTTTTTTGTTAGCCTGCTACGTGTGGTTGCTCCTTAGTTACCATGACACCCACTAATGTGCTGGTTAGAGCCCAAGAAGAGAAAACAGCTGAGTCACGTGAGAAGATGGACAAGTTGTCAAGCAGGTAACTCTTAAAAAGCACACAGAGGTTCCTCGGCTGACGTAAATCAGTGTAGCACCATTGAAGTCAAAGTTATAAATCTCTCGCTCTGACTTTGTAAATACCTTCAGGGATCAGAGCTGCACCTGCAATTCTGTTGATGTAGTTGAGCTTTTAGGAACTACAGTTACAGATCTCTGAAATAAGCACAAATACAGATATAAGTATGTAATTCAGCATTTATCTGAAGATAATCAGTGACTTTCCTGGAGGTATAACCAAAAAACGTGTACCGAATATGAACACTGAAAGAAAAGCAGAGGTGAAACTAAATCTCAGATCCAAAGGATGTGGAACAGACTTGAATTTCACAGCACAAGCTCCCCCCTGCTCCAGTCAGAGACTCAGTCCTGAATATCAAGTGCTTAAAATCCAAGTGCCTGATAGGAGTTTCACATTTTCCTTCTTGTGGGAAAGCAAAAGTTAAGAAATGTATGGTCCTGCAGCATTAGAAGATCAGGGTATATCCAGCTTGGAAGGCTTTGTGGCAGCTGTGGGATGGGTAAGTTGATGATGACACTGCATGACATATTGGATTGCTTTTTTATTTAAATGGGTAAAGTCCTAGCCCTAGTAAGGGGTCAATGTGAATTCTGCCAACAGCTCAGGAAACTCTGTGTTATGTTTGCTTTAACAACCATTTAAAAAACCAAATGAAGCCTTTGGAGATGAAACACAACCTGCCCCACGCTAGGTTCGACTGTGGGCTGTGTTTGGCAAATTCCTGCCTCCTTGGTCACTTGTCCTCAGGTGGGCTTAGTGCACCAGCCCCCAGCATCACCACATCAGAGAAGAAAAAGGAGCAGTTAGCTGACTGAGCTCCAAAATAAACGTCCTAAGAAAGGGTTATTTCTGATCTGTTTTTTATTAAGGCTGTACAAAAAGCTGCTATCGCAGTAAGGGTGGGGACAGGGCTGTGCAGCAGGAGGTGAGAGGGGCCCCCAGGGCTGGCACGCTCCAAAACTGCAGCATGCAGTGCCCTGTTCTCTGCAATTGCATGGGGGAAAGCCAAGCCTGTGTTTCTGCTGCCAAGTCAAGGGGCAAAACTAATATAGACACGACTTTATATAAAGAGGTCCCTAACGGAGTCTGAGATTTCAAAGCATTTTTTACTACTCTCCTTGAGCGAAAAGCCAAAGCCCTGAAACTGATTTTGCCTTTTCAGATTGGCTAGCCTAGCTGATCAGACAGTGAAATGACAGGTTTTTTATTGGTATCAGCATTAACAAGAATCCAGAAAGCCACGCCTGTCTAGCAGCAGTTACTGGGGATCATCATGCTTTGTGTACAGCATCATTAACACACCAAATGAGAGGCTGAAGAAAAGGCTCCTTCTGCAGGCTGGGCTTCCACAGGAAAGCAGTGATGCTGTCTGCTGAGCCATAGCATGCTGCTTTTCCTCCACAGTCTTGTATGTGTGAGTTTGTGTTTTTTCTTCTCCTGTCCACTGCAAATTCTACTGCTAAAGTGTGCAGAGAGGCACTGCAAGCAGTGTCAGGAACCAGCAGGAGTTTTTTCTGAGCTATAGCAAGTGTTTTCAGTTCTGTGTCACTGAGGCATGCTCCCAGGAGGCCTGATGAGCACAACACAGAACAGCACTTGCAAAGTTTAAGAACTGTCTAGATTAAGGCACTCAACACTATTAATATTCATGCAACTGATGGAGTATTATAACTCCAGGCCTTTTTCTCCTACAAATAACAAGGGTCTTGAAGTTTCTTGCTGATTTAGAAGTTTTATTGTATGGCAGTAGCCTTCTAAGCATCAGTGAAGACAACAATTGAGAAGATGTTCTGGCTGAGGAATTTTTGCTGTTTTCTAGTAGTGTTCCTGCTAAAGGGTAATTCTGCAAAATAACATTTGTAGGCTCATTGCTTTGCTTAATAGAAACAGTGAAGAACCTAAAACAAGCAGAGCTAGAGAAGAGATATTATGTTATCTTGCCTTTGTTCAAGCTTATGACGTGGTTCAAGCCCATTATACTTGCCAAACGACAATAAATATTTGACCTGTGAATGCTAGAAGGGAATTCATCCTTATTTCCTCCCCCCGGATTACATAAATCTGAATGACAAGCTATTTAATCTGGGTAATAGTTAACAGTCTCTGATTGCAGCTGTTAATATTACCCAAAGGAATACCAGCTCCTAGTCAAGAGAGCCATGGTAACACCTTGCTAATGAGATCCATATTTGAGGATACTCAGACTAATAGTTTGATTCCCATAAACACATTTCAAAAATAAAAAAAACAAAACCCACCACACTGGCATTTATAGTAACAGGGTGAGTAAGAGGGTCCAACTATATAAAAATCCATTACATTTTTGGAGACTTATTTGGACTGCCTCTGAATATACTGGAATTGCCTTCAGCTTTCCCTCTCAGGCACCTGAGACTACTTTTTACTTCTGATAGAAAATTGCTTGCAGTCTGGTTTCTTTAATTAAAACTTTTAAAGCATTTTACGTGGCATAATATACACTTCACAGAACCATCACCTCTGAAAGTGCAAATGACGTTCAGAATGGCTCTTGCAAAGCACTAGGGAATCAAAAGTGTGTTTGTGTTTTCTCTCTCTTTTTTTTCCCCCCAAAAAACTCTCTTTCCCACTGATATTTGGAGATCTCTAGTTTTTCCCTTTTGGAAAGAGGTTTTATCCTGCACTGTTAATTTCTATATGTGAGATAGATGGAACATAATAATCTGAAAGGATCACTCTTCACAGCAATTGTCAGGGCAGTAACACCTTCTCTCTTCAGAGTTTCCTTTTTCAGGGAAAAAAGACAGTAGTGAACACAAATTCATGGTATCATTTTTTTTCCTCTCCCTTGAACTCGGGTCATCCCTAAGAGCCTATTGAGCTCTCTACACTACTCTCTTCTGGAAAATTTTGTGTCACTTGCCCACAGCAAAGCTATGTTGTGGAGAACAAACCCACAGCTCTCTGCTTGGTTCCTTGGGTAATGCCTGTTGGTTCTGCGTTTGAAAAGTAAGCTTGGGAATTCTTTCTGTGAAGTTGGGCTCTTGGATGCAGATACTTTCAAAGTTTAGCATTCTCTACATGCTTAATGTTTCTATTTCCTGATGCATTTGGTTGCTGTTTGATTTAATGTGACATGTTTTACCTGAGGAGAAAAAGCATTTTTCAGGTAAAAGAGGAAGCCAAAGAGTGTAACACTCGGCTCTAACCCTCCCATGCAGAAGCAACTGTTTCTTGTAACATTTAATCACTTTCTGTTAAATTGTTGCAAATTTATTGAAAAAATATTCCAAAGAGCACTGAGCTAGTACAAATTGTTAAACCTTTCTACCTTTCTATTTTCCTTTACGGCCCTAGCTGAAGCTAAATACAAAAGAGTAGCAGCGTGACTAGCTAGCTAAAACTATTATTTTGGAATAAACAATGAAGAGAGGAAGATTATTCCTTTTTCATACAGTTTGCCAAATGTGTAGAGTTTACAGATTGTATTGTACAATTCTGTATAACAGCTACATCTTGATTTTTCTAGTACACAGCCAAGTTCTTTGAAAGATGCTTTTATGCTTTTTCTCCCTTTCTATATGTATAATTAAAATATCATTCTTGAAATATAAGTAGTTAAAGTTGGTTTATTCAGGAGCAACACAACTACAGAAACATACTGTATTTTCTGCAGTCATGGGAGAGTTTGATTTGCTTAGATATGGGAGAAACAAGAATTAACTCGGAAAAAAACACAGAAAACAAATCAGTATCTGGAGAGCATGAAAAGTACAGGAAACAAGGTTCTAGGCCTATATTAATTTGCCAGTATTTTTGGTTGTGAAATGTAATATCAGAAAATACTCAAAGCCTGCAATTTGATGAGATACTGTTGCCACTCCAGGGCAGTTCTAATAGCCTAGTTCAGATAAAGTGAGAGCTCTCTGTCTCAGGTAGACCTTGGGAAAGTTCCTTTAACCCCATTACATTGACATTATTAGTTTGGGGGACCAGGTGGCAGTGGGCTAAAACATCTGTGTCCCATTTGACAGACACATACTTACAATCAAAAGTACGAATGGCTTCAAAACTTTACTTGATGTCAATTTAGTGTCACCTGTTACAGTTAGCAAGTATTCTCTGATTTGGCTGAATACATGAGTCCAATGTCTTTTTATCCCTAAGACCCTCTTTTTCATATTTGTGCAAACGTTTTGCAGAAACTGTTCTCCTGAATGATTGTTTTACAAACTGCAGCCATTGGTGGGAAGGGGTAGTTGCTGATGGCCAAAGAAAGATGGGTGAAGAAAAAATTATATTGGAGAGCAGGACAATGTCAGATAGTATTTGAATTAAATGTGAAATACGGGTATTCAGATTTATGTCAAGAAATGATACTTAAATTTTGTAGAACTACCTCTGAAGACATGAACAAGAATTTAATGAAACTTCTGGGAAAAAAAAAAAGGGGGGGGGGCTCTGCTATGGTGTGGGGATATTCAGCACTAAGATTAGCAGAAAACAGTGATGTTACTACCAGGTTTCCACAGTGGTTTCCTATGAACTGTTGTTTAATGGAATTATAAATAGTTTAAATATTGCAGCTGTGACTCAGTTATTTTCAATACCGGGGAATACCTTATTAGGATTTGCTCCCACCAAACCTTCTTTGCTTACCATGACAGTCAGGCTACCATGGCTAAATATAGACTATAGAAGAAAGTTGCTAACACTTTCAACTTCAAGCACACACTTAGACAAATACTATAAATAGGCTGATGTTTTGTAAACTAGTACTTGCCAGAGGCACAGACTACATGCTTTCCTGTGTGAATTTTTTCCCTGTGTTGCCTTTATGAGACAATTAGCTAGACTTAGATATCTGAGCTCTCTTTTTATTACAATGAATTTCAAGTCCAATAGCAACAAGAGACTGACAAAGCTTGTGAGCAGCAAGCTTTCAGGCAAGCTGCCCAATCTAGTTTTGCCAATACGCTGATCTGCACTACCCTTGCTATGTCTGCCCTGATTTCACCAGGGTACAATTAATTTTAGTCCTTGTGCTGGCTTAGTCCTGGTGTAATCACAGCCTTGGTGGACCTGACAAACTTGGTGTTTTGGTGTGGATTTGGAGAACATTCAGAAATTGGTTCACTTGAGTGCGCTGCCATGGGTGTTAGTCATGGACTGAAATACCTGCCTCTAAGGTTTCTAAGATTGGAGATCTGAGCCTGCAATGTTGCACAGAATAGATTAAACTGGGGTTCAGTTCCAACCATTTCACCAAACCCCATGTTTTTGCTTCAAGCTGTGTCCTTTAAAAGTACAATTTTCCATTTAGTGCAAAAAGAAAAACATCAGCAGCACTCTTGCATTAAAAGCAAATTAATCTATCAGTATGCGGCACACTTAGGCCGGAACTGTTTTAACTCTAGTGATATTTGCTTTAAGCTACAGCCAGACATAAAAAGGCAATTAACTCTATCACTGAAACTAGTATATTTGTATAGATGGTCTTTTGCCAATCTTCTCACTGATTGTTGTTTCTCTTCTTTTATGTTACTTCTACAAAAACCATTACACTGCCAATAACAGAATGAGCAGAAATTGAGGATTAGAATAAGGAAAGAAAAGGCCCAAAGATCTTTGTATCATCCCTATAAGTATCAAAAGTGAGGCCATTTTCCTGAGTCAGGGTCAGAATTCACAAATTCTCTCTGATATGATATTATTGCTATGAAACTTACATGTAAATGTCCATAGCAAAGGATGGTGTTGTTACCAAGAGCTAGGGTTTGAGATTGAAATTTCCTGTTGATGAGATCATCAGTGCTATCAGGTCTCTGAGCTGATGCTACCACAGCATTGTCCTTTATCTTTACTTGCAGTCAGATCCTGGAACTGCTGTAGTTATGTCTGGCTAAACTTTCATCAATGTTTGCTGCAGTAAATTTACTCCCTTTGTCTCCCAAGTGGAAATGAGGCTTGGGAAATAGGGTCCAGTTCTTTGACTGCATGCATGAAAATTTGCCTTATCTATCTCAGAAATTTTGTCTCTTTTCCAGGCTTTTTATCTACAACTGGAAGTGTTAGACCTTCACACCTCTTGAAAATGAGATCTTGTATAGCTCTTTTTTTCTTTATCTGTTCATTTTATCAAAGAGAATATTTACATTATAACTCCACTTGAGCTCAGTATGTCCATAATGACCTGTTCCCTAGAGGAAATAATATGAAAGAAGATTTTCATTTTTGGTTTTTTGTTATTACTTCTTTTGTATCTCCTCTATTTTGTTTGAATGCAGTAGGTTCTATCTACAACCATGATTTTATTGTCTAAGTCTGGTGTAATGTGCTTGCACACAACTTTGCAGTACTCAGTAATGCTATGGGACAAATGTGAATTGTGCCTTACTGGTGACTTTAAAAACATTCTTGAAAAGAACAGCAAGAAAAGAGAGACAAATCAAATGTCTCTCTGCTGGGAAGGAGACGGTCTCAGTTCCATCATGCAGGGTATTTAAAATGACCTTCCCAAGGTCAGCCAGGAGAGCAGTTTCATTTGTAGGGAATTAAAGTAGAACTAACTGTGACTTTGCTCAGAAGACTGCCTATCAAAAAAAGGAGCTCTTTGCTTCTTTACCTCAAGTATGTCATATCCTTATATGAAGAAGATAGAGGACATTTCATACCATTTAGGAAGTGGAAGAAAGCAGTCTGAATTAGTAGATTTAGTCTTAAGTAAGGTTTTGACAGCCCATGTGTAGCCTAAGCACTGCAGCTCAAAGGGTTTGAGCCAGATGAATCAATCTGTATCTCACTAACAACAAAATGTGTGGCTCTACTCCCTTGTAACTTGCTAATCTTGACCCTTTTGCTACCTTTTGCTCCTGAGGTTCTTTTCTCACCCAGCAGAACAAGCTGTGATTATGACAGCTGCTAATCCAGTGTCCCCTGCTCCATCGCCTGCCTCCTCCTACACCAGCAGCACAACAGCACAGCTTCCCCACACCTCTGGTCTGTGTTTGGCAAGGGGAAACGGAACATGGATAAGCACTATGCTGCAAGCCAGGACTTTGTATCTGGTGTAACTCCTCCTCACAGGAGTCCTGCTAAAGGGTCTGTTTCTCAGGCACCAACTCTGCCTCAGAAACCTTCCCCAGTCTAGGACTTGCACATGTGTGCGCCCCTGATGACCCCATTACATGGGATGTGTGCCTCTCCCATCCCAAACCCTGACACATGCAGCCTCAGGTATGGGCAAGTTAGAGGAGCTGAAGCATCTGCCTGAGGCAGAGCTTCGTTTTCATTCTTATTCCTTCAGGCAGTGGGATGCACAGCACTACCAGCCATCAGGATATACCTACCTGTAAACAATTGGGGAAAATAATTTCTAAAAAGTAAGGATTTAAATTTAAATTGCATTAGTCAAAATGGACTAAACCTTGTACAGAAGACCTCCTTCAGCATTACCATAATTTGGGTCCATGTTTTCCCACACAAAGAAATCCTTCATTCTTCCCTTTATCTGCAAACACCTTACAAAATTCATCATAGATGCCTGATAAAATCAGCTTACAAAATTTATCACAGGTACCTGATAAAACCAGAAATAAGGACAAATTAAGCAGATTTTTAAAATGGTGGTTTAGTATTTGAATGTGCTCCTTTCATTTGGTTATTTCACCTTATTATTTATGGCATTTTAAAGATTACATAGTATGATACAGGGTCAGCTTTCCTCTATAAAAACAATTCTATAGCAGATTTGTTACTCATGCATGTGCCCTCTCTCTCCAGGCTCTCGTTTTCAAATCATCATCTAATTTCTATGCCTTTTAGCATGGAATCTTTTCAGTTCTAATTTCTATGCCTTTTAGCATGGAATCTTTTCAGTTACCAAGGTTGTTTATAGATTGCAGTCTTGCCATTAAGCTGAATACCAACCTCTAGTACGGGTGGTAGTCCATCAAGATTAAAAACACCGTAGGAAGAAAATGCATCCAGACAGACAGCAAGTATCCCTTCAGCCTCTAGGCAGAGTGCTTAAAAGCCCCAGTGTTCCTCTTCCTCTGTCACGATTTCATGCACAGTAATAACCTCTGGCAAGGTTTTCGCATTCTCACTGGATTGTATGTTGAAAACAATACAGTTCCACTTAAAATTGTTCTGTGTGTTATTTTTAAAATCAGTTTTATTGAAACTGTCTGTGTGGTGGCATTCAAGTCTGGCATATGACAGTGTGATTAGTTCTGCCAATACATTGATCTGCAGCACAATTCCTATTTTTATCCCTACTGTTTGAAGTAGAGTCAGTCATGACCACATTTCCATTAAAGACTATGAGCTGAACAATTTTAATCTGTGACTAATAAAATAATCATAATATTTTCATTAAATCCTCAGCCAGTGTGAGCACTATCATCAGTGCTGGCAGAGTACTGATTTTCTGTTTCTTGAGCAATGCATCTGCCATTGTCAGTGATCTGTACTGATTAGACAGCCAACTTTTTCCCTTCACTCCCAAGTAATGGGTACTCAGTATTAGTGTCCCAGTTTTGTCTGACCTATGTGTGAATTTATTATTCAACTGGCCGAGAGAGAACAATTAATAGAAAGCCGGTGGAATAAGCAATATATCCAAGAAATAAGAACCAGTAATCCCTTGACATGGATAGGGTGTGAGGAGAGAGGCCTGTGTTCCCGTAGCTCAAGGGGCAGAGATCCATACTGCAGATACAAAAGTTTTAGCATTGCTATTTCCTTTGTAGAGGGCAAAAAATGCAAGTGTTTTTGCAAATTTGTGAGGAAAAAACCCTGCCAAAATGAAAATATTATTCATGCAGATTTAATTCTTGCGTGCTCCAGGAATAAAAAGTAAAATTACCCGATTACATATTTACCTATATACTTATTGCAGGGCTGTTTTGTCCTTCTGTGAAAAGGTGAGTGGTGTTCTGTGGGGAAGCATGGCTTATTAGTGAAGGAGGCTTCTGTCTGCAAAAGCACCCCTTGCCAATTTGCTACAATAAGCATAAACTAGGAATGGATGTGTGGCAGTTCATCTGGTGAGGAAGGGACGTGCCTGCAGCTCTCAAGAGTGAGAGTGCTCCTCTGCTGCATTGTCCCAATGGGGACACGGGAGAGGTTTGGAGACTCAGGTGAGCGCAAACATCTGTTTTTAATACACAGGAAAAGAAAAAATCAGGTAAACAAGGTAATAGCAAAGGGTAAAGAAACACCAAGCAGAAGATCATGGAGAATAAGAGGCAGAATTAAAACTGAATGGCAGACAAGAAAAAGCTAGTGGGCAATTGAAAGGCTTTTAGTGCAGTCAGACATGCCATGGCCCAATGCTGGCGTGAAGTCTGGGCAGAGCAGCCAATGTCTGCCTGGGCATACCCTGACATGGCAAAGATCATTCATGATCTTTGGAAAAGGAAGGAAATGCCAGACCTAAGGTACATGAGTTACCTTAATTTTGCTCTTGTTGCATATGTTTTATGATGGCAACACAGTCAAATACCGCTTTGTTTCCTTTTTCCTGAGGCCTAAGCTTTTCTCAGCAGCCAGGCCGAGTGCTGCATTCAGCCATCCCACACACTTAATGATCGACAATTAAGTATTCCGTTTTTACCTTGTTGTTTAACAGCGCCATATATTCAGCATCACAAACCAAAGGATGCCTAACAAAGCTCTCGTGTGACGGCCACAACTCTGCAATAAACTGGAGCACAAGTCCTGCGACGAGTGGCTCAGGGAGCTGTGATTGTTTAGCTTGAAGAAGGCTTGGGGTGACCATATCACTCTAAAGCTGCCTGAAAGGAGGGTGTAGCCAGGTGAGGGTCAGCCTCTTCTCCCAGGCAACCAGCAACAGGATAAAAGGACAGTCTTGAGCTGCACCAGGGGACGTTTATGTTGGACACAAGGAGGAATTTCTTCACAGAAAGGGTAGTTTGGAAGGGGCTGCCCAGGGAGGTGGTGGGGCCCCCGGAGGTATTTAAGGAATGACTGGATGTGGCTCGCAGTGCTACAGTCTGGTTTACCATGATGGTGTTCAGTCATAAGTTGGACACCTATAACTCAGGGGTCTTTTGCCAACCGAACTGATTCTGTGATTCTGTGAGAGACTCTTGTAAATAATGCTTGGTTTGGCCTTACGAGAGCAGGGACAGGGTAACCATCGTTCCCGTCACGGGGTTCGCGGCGCCCGGAGCCCGACTGACAAAGTGCTGCTAGGGACAGGTGAGCCCCGGTTTCTGGAATCACCGAGGGTAAACAGCCCGTCGGTTCCGCCCGTCGGCTCCCGGACAAAACGAGCGGCGGCCGGGCACGAAGTGCGCGCACCGGCATCGCCCCGACCCCGGCCGTTCCCATGGCGGGAAAGGGCGGGGCGGGTGCGGGGCCGCCCCCTTGTCCCGGGCTGAACCGCGCGGCCGCGGCGGGACCTGCGCGGCTCCACCTCGCCCGCCCTCGGCATCATCGCTCCGCGCCAGCACCGGAGCGGGGCGGGCCCCGTTGCCGGGTTACCGCTGTCATCCGCCCGCGCCGCCGCCGCGCTCGCTCCCTCTCCCGCCCGCCCGCCCTCCCCGCCCCCTCCCGGCGCCGCAGGAAGCGAGCGGATCCCGGGGCGCTGCTGCCGCCGCTCCCCCCACCGCGCCCGGCGTCCCCGGCCCGGCCCTGCCCCGCCGCCCAGCGTCCCGCGCCGCCGCTCTCCCCACATGCCGCAGAGCGGAGCGGTCGCGGCGCCGAGCCTCGCCGCCCGGCTGCCCCGCCGCGCCGCCCAGCTGGGGCCCTGACGGCCCCCCCGCCGCTGGAGCCGGGGCCCGGCGGTGCCCGCAGTGCATGAGAGGCAGACCGGGGCGGGGGCCGCGGCCCGAGCCACTCGCCTCCCGGCCGGCGGCGGTGCGGGGACCGGCCCGGGGGGCGCCGAGGGGCGGCGAGGCGGTGGCTCCATGTGAGAGGACGCGGCGGCGCACCTGATCCGCCGCCGGGACAGCCGCAGCCGGGGGGATTCCTCGAGGGCCACCAGTCCGCAGCCCGCCCGGGGCGGGCGGGGGCTGGACCCGCCGGCCCCTTTGAAGTCACCCGACCCCCGGCGGCAGCCCCGGGGCGGGGGGGGCAGCGGACCCCCTCCCGCCGGGGGAGGGGGGCTCCGCCTCGCCGCCTGCATCGCCCCGCCGGCGGGAAGGCGCGCACGCCGCGAGCGGAGGGAGAGCCCAGCGGAGCCCGTCCCGAAAAGTGAGTGCGAGCGGGAGGAGCCGCCTCGGGAAGGGGCTGGGTGCCCCGGGGCTGCCGGCGGAGCGGGCGGGGGGCCGGGGCGGGGGGCGCGGCGCCGGCCGCCGCCGTTTCCCATGCGGCTCACGTTGCCGGCCGCGCACGGTCTGCTGCCCCGCGGTCCACGCGCCGCTCCCGCCCGCCCGCCCGGAGACGGGGAGGGGCGGGGGGGCTGCTCCGCCACGGCCACCGGGCAGGGCCGAGGTCTCCGCCGCAAGTTCTGCCGCCCGCTTTGTGCCGGGAGCGGCGGCCCCCGCGAACAAAGGCGACGGGCGGGCGGAGGGCTCGGACCCCTCTGTCCCGTCCCCGCCCGGGGAGCCGAGCGGAACTGCCGCGGCGGAAAAGTTGTGCAAGGTTGGGAACGGAGCGCACGGCTGCGGTGCTGCGAGCCCCGAGGGTTTCAAACATCCCCCCCACCCCGCTCCCCCGTTTTCCTTCTTTCTCTATAGGTTGAGTGGCTCCTAACAGACCCCGCGGCTGCCTCCTGCCCCCTCATTTACATAACACTTGGGTGGAAAATGCAGCTAGCTCTTCTTATCGCGGAAAAACGTTATTGAAGAGCTGCTTATTTTCCACGTAAAGTATTTTGAATGTGTTTTAAAAGGCAGGAGTAGTGTTGGCTCTTCCTGTTCCTTGGAGTAGTTGCTGCTTCACGAGGCACGAGAGTGCTTTTGCTCTTACTCCAAACCTTAGTCTGGGATTGGAGAAAAACGGGTCTCGCCTGGGAATGGGACTGTATTTTCTTGGGTTCTGTTTTGCTTTGCTTTTTAGCATTTCCTCCCGTACGTAATTTCCCGCTGAACAAAAACTGTATCAAAACTTGCAGTGTTTTAATGCATTCTTGTTGGTGTTCCAGGTTCATAAATATCTCAGAAAGATATATCACTTCATGTTTTTAAAATTATTTTTGTCAAGGTTTAGATTTTTCCTCCTACTGCAGCTTATATCTAATCAGTGTAGGTCCTCTGTTCAAGCTGAATAATTTACTAATACAACGGTGTCTGGAAACACAAGTATTTATCAGAAAGTATATGATTTGCCTCTGCAGTAACTGTTAGAAAACCTTTTATAACAAATAACATTTCAGTTTAGGGGAAGAATTCCTTTTTCTCTTTAGACGTAGACTGACAAATTAACTTTCCCTCCCCTTTTTATGTGCACACGCGGTACTTTGCAAAAGTTTTGTTCATTACTTCAATGGAATTTGTTGTCTCTGAATCAGTAAGAGAAAGGAATGGTGTGTGATGATTTAGGCCAGGGAATGTTTTTAAACTGGGAGGAATGCTACTCTTCCGTCTCTTCAAAGTAAACAGAGTTTTTAAAATTCGGATGGTATTTAATGAACATGTTTAATCTTCTGAATCTTTTTGTGAAGAGCACGTGCAATGCAGTGTGTTACGCTTGAAATAAAAGTAGCATTATCTGTAGAGCTGCTTCATCCTTGTCGTATGTGGACTGTATGTGTCAGGTAATTCTAGAAAGACACAGTAAACATTGCGTGTAATTGCTCGTGAAAATGCTCTTCCATAGCAAAGTATTGTGCTTTAGTGAATTTGTGGAAACTGATGGATTGTTCAGTACTGAAATGCTCTATGTATTCACTGGATAGACAGAATCTTTTTACTGGGATCACCGCTGTGGACATTAAGGTGGTCTCTTGTGACAGCAAAGGCTACAGAGATTTTAGGTATTTGTCTGATGAAGACCTAGACCCATGCAAGCATGGAAACTGACGCTGTCAACAAACTTCTTGATCTTTCTTTGCCATGGTACAGCTGCTGGTTGTTACACAGGCTCTTCTGGCTAAATCAGGCAAGGACAGTTTAGCCCAGTCGCCTCTACCTCTCAATGGTCAGCAGAGGATGTCTGTGAAAGACTGTAGGCAGCACTAGATGCTTACAGGTCCCTTCCCAGAACACCCTTCCGGCTGCTATCTGTGTTCTTTAGGGCTGTGTCATTTCTGTGTGTGTGGCAACCCTCAGTGGCTTCCTCTTGGGTGAACGTGTTTGGTGGCTTTGAGGGAGGAATGGACCAGTCCTTGTTTTGAATAAATGTGTTGCCAGGTGTGTTGGGTGCCTTCTTACTCCTGTGTTAGGAGAGAGGAAGAATACAAAATCCCTGTCCGTTCCTCACCTGTGTCAGTTTTGTTTTTGGTAGAAAATGAAAGACGGTTCTCCAGCTTTCACTTTGTAAAGATTGTTGGTGAAATAATAAAGTAATCAATTTTTGGCTCCCTTCTCTGTTCAGCCAAAATCAATAAATAAATATAACAGCTTGATTAGGCTCTTACTTCAGTATTAAACTACACATTTACTTTTCTTCTTTGAGAGCTTTGCATATGCAGGATGTTTTTTGGCTGTAATGAATGTGAGAGGCATTGTGGCTCACTTGTGAGGGGACATTTCTTGGGTAGGAAGAGGGAATGAGAGTAATTAAACTGTTGCAATGTTGTGAATCCTGCCTGGGTCTTTGTTCCAGTGGTTCTGGTTAGCTATTCCGGTGTTTGTCCTGTATCAGTGTATACACCACAGTCATGTATTTTCTAATAGATCCCTACTTGTTTTTTTTTGTCAGTAATGTGGACATGATTTATGTCTGTAAGGTCAAGTACTTCAAAAGTGAGGAATGTCAGAGTAAAAGGAACTACTGCATTCAATTTTGTTCATGCTCACTTTGGCAAAAAATACATGTTTATCTCCTCAAGACTGCTCATTTTTTGCTAAATAGATCTGTGTAATTCAGTAGCTCTTCTCTATTTTGTTTTCTTAGTGTTCTCTGAAACAATTGCAGTTATTTTACAAGGGTGAAATGATGCATTTTTTTCTATAATGTTATGCCTAACCTACCAGCAGACATCTTTTCCCATTTGCTGAGGTAACTAAATTGAAGATGTTACCATCAGCTAGAGGATACAACACCCACAGCTGGTTGGTAAGAGGAATATGTGAAATATTGTCCAAAACTAGCTTGCTTAGTTCAGGTAAGCTTTGCCTGAGCTTGAGCTGAGACAGTTGGCTTTGCTTTGTGCTGGAGGATGAAGTGTTGGTGTGTACTGCTTTGGTGGCACTCTTCTGGTGTGATGGTTTCAGCAGGTGTGTGCTTGCAGGTAGCTGCAACAGCAAGATTTGCTCTCAGACAGCTCTTTTTTCCCAATCCAAATCCCTTCAACATGATTGGTGGTGGCTGTTGCACTATGAACTAGTAGAATTTGTGTAGTTTTTGGACCAAACACAAATATGGCCATAAAATAGAGAAGCGTGGCATGCTTTAATTAAGATATAAAACAGACAAAGAAAAAAACCCCACCAAACAAAATAGTATGTGCTGTTTTCAGTTTTGGCTGTAATTTAGAGTTACACCAGTATTATACATTTTGCAGTGCTATTTACCTCAGCTTGTACTGAAAAAAAAAAAAAAGAAAATCAGTTTCCCTTCAATACTCTCATAAAAGGTTGAGTGATGTTTGGATTTTTGTAACCCAAATACATTGTTATGAAACTCATTAACATATTCATGTACCTTAGATGTTTTGTGGGCAGGGGTCATTGGGATGTGGCAGGGAAAGGAATAGGTTTCTTGAATTTGCTTGGTCTGTGTGCTTTCTAAGCAGCTCCAGTATTGGAGAAGCCCTTTGCAGGTAGTGCCTGGCTAAGCTGGCCTAGGTGAGTCTAGTTTATCTTATGACCTGAGACTGAGTAGCTGCTTACAGCAGAGGGACAGCACTGAGGTAGTTAGAATTAAGTAATGCATCCTGTTCAAAGACTGACTATTAAAAGTTGTCCAAAATATGAATGTTTTGAAATGCTTTTTTCCTTGAAAACCTTTCAGTGGTGCAGATGGCATGACCTGCCTGATACTTCTCCGGAGAAGCAGCACTGAGAAGTGTATGAACTCTTCAGCATGGCCAGGCTGACATGAAGTCCACTCAAGAGGGCAGGGCATACTGCTGAACACTTTCTAAGCACAAGATGTGCCTCCTTACCAAGGCAGGAGGGCTGCCCTGGGGTGGAGCTGAGAGGCATGTGCATGCTGTGGTGAGATCTGGCCTTGTGAAGCTGGAGCTGTGGCGAGTGGCAGGTTACAGGAGGGTTGCAATAGAGTTGCAATAATTTCCCCTTAAACTCTTCATAAACCTCAATCAATGGGTCTCGTCACTGCAGTATCCCAGGTTGTAATAATAAAATAAATCTTTCCCCTTCCTGTTCTCCCTCTTTGCACATGGGTCTCTCTTTGAAAATAAATCTCTTTGATTCTGGGATAATCGTTGTACTTGTTCCTATGTACCCTTCACCTGTTCCTCAATTTCTTGGTCCGGTGTCAGAGCTTGTTGTTCTCCTTCTTCAGCACTTCATCCTTAAGAAATATTGCTCTGGATGGCTTGGAATGTGGGAGGTGACCTTTACATGATACAGGTTTCCAGAGACTTCCCCCATGTGTTTCCTTGGTCGGTTCATCAAAGAACTTAAGGGTGGTGGTGGAGACTTGATTGCACATGAAGTTTTGGTGGGTCCTTTTGATAGATTGAGGTGTTTCTTAATTTGGTCATGCAGAGTCAGAGTTACTCAGCTGTGGCTTTGTGTTCTTGTAGGTTGTGGCAATGGCTGTGAATTTCAGAAGGACAGGAGCTGCAAACCCTGGAGGTGTGTTGTTGACAGTAACTACTTAAACTCTGCCCTCTTTGACCGTCATAATGTCCTTACTGCACATATTAGCCCTGTGTTCTCACAGATGCTGGTGGATACTTTTGGAGCACGTGCTTCTCAGGATAAAGTCTACCATGTTTTTTTTCAAGGTGAAACTTTACATTTAGGTCTGTTGTCTGCTTAGGACCTGCCTATGCTCATACAGAGTTAGTTTGCTGTACATGTGAAAGGTAATTACTGTCTTTATGTAAAATATGGGATGTGCTTTACAGGATAGAATATGTGTCTGTATATATCTGCAGGAACGACGATAGTCACAGGGAATTCAGAACTGAACAGGCTACTTCAGGACAAGCTACTTGTCTTACTAAATGACTAACAAGACCGAAGCATCATAAGCCAATGGGGAAGAAACAGTTTCAGCTTTTACCCAAGTTTCCTTTTTAGGAGGGTAAGCTGCTCAGTGTGATCCCTGGCAACTGCAAGCCTTTTCAGCATTGTAGCATACTTTATGCTTGAGAAGTTGCTCACTAGCTATTGCAGTAGCTGCAAAATCTAGCATTTCTTTGCTAGACCTGACAGTAGTGGGTACATTGGTTTTGTTGACTTCTTCGTTGCCTAATAAGGCTTTAGAATATGTTAGAGAGAGTATTTTCTTTAATGTTCAAGGCTGTAACCATTAATGATAACCAAAACTACAGCTATGGATTCAGACCTTTCTGAGGAAATGTTACTCATCTTTTGTGGCAAGTGTGATCCCACACAGCTTGGCATAGTGCTGAATCTCTGTTGAAAACAGGATGTCTTCACCTTTGCTTCACCATTGCCTGTGTCTTTGCTAAGCTGTGTTACTTGTGGCCCTGAGCTTGGGCTAGTAAACCTGGAGTTTGCCAGAAGTGTCTACTTCTCTTGCTGTTTATATCTTGTCATTTTGTTTTAGTTCATGCAATGATACTCAAAGCAAGAGATGATCTAGCACAACAGAAAAGGGCCCTGAAACTGTGATCCTGGAGATACCCTTGTCTAAGTTATTTTTAACGTTTGTTTCTGAGTTCGGCTGTGGCAGTTTCATCTGCTGTTGCCAGAGCTGATGAGTATGTCTGCAGATCTGTGGCGTTTCTCTGAGTGGGTGGATCATTGCAATGACAGGTAACTCTTTTTTTCTTTACTACAGAGTACAATAGTGACAGTTTTGTGACAGTTTTTATGGATCTTGAGGGCTAATCTTCAGCATCCTTTAAAGCATGCTAAGGCAAAGTTGCTGTGGTTTTCAGTGGTTTTATCTCTTTTTTTTTTTTTTTCCAGGAAACTTTTGACACTGTTTCTTTCTCCACATGCCTAAATAGTAGTCCCTATTTGATCTTTCAGCAAGAATGAGTTTGAAATCATCAATGTGTTTGGGGCACACTGTTTGGGGATTGCTTTTCTCTTAACTTGCTATTTGCCTGCAAGAGTTGAGGGGGAGGGAGACAATGATCAGACCTGCTATGCTTCCCCCACCTGGCCCGTGTTTGAACTTGCCTGTGTAGCCAAGATGGGGCACACATGGCCCTTATGACAAGCCTGTGGTGGAAGGGGGCAGTTGTATCCCTCTGCTTTCATGGTGTGCTAGTTGTGTTATCTGTGGCAGCAGGTGGATTCTGACTCTGCTGTTGGTGGTCTGGGTAACCGCTAGATTTGGTCGCTGCTTGACTCTCAGCTTACTGGACTTTGTGCTGCCCTGCGCTTGCTCCACTTTACCAACTGTGATACACAGCCCTGGACAGCCATTTGATGTTCGTGAAGCATGTCAAGAGTAGCATGCAGGCTTTGGTAGTCCCTTAATAAAATGGTAGTAATGCTAACTATGTTTTGACATTGTGTCTTCAGGGGAGTGGTTATATGTGTGAAAGAGGTCCTACTAATAATATCTTAGGTGGGCTCCAATACACAGGTGGCTGAAGTTTACATTTTGCAATATTATAATACAGAAATGTTTCTGTTAATAACCCTGATTATTCCATAATGGCTGCTTCCTTAGGTTGTCCAGCTGTTTAACCTAAATTTGAAAGTTTTGCACACCTGAGTGCATGACAACTAGGGCAGTTCTTAGACATGGCTTGCTGTAGCAAAACAACTTTGACATGTACAGTTACATTTAGTTTGTTTCCAGGACATCCCGTATTTTCATCTCATCTTCAGGCTGAATGGAGCTTTGAAAAACCTGGTATAGGGGAAGGTGTGCCTGCCTGTGGCTAAAGGGTCGGAGTTACATGACTTTTAAGGTCCCTTCCAACCCAACCCATTCTATGATTTTAGGTTGGGTATTGTATTCCCAGCTTTATAGCTGATTGCCGTGATGTATCTATTGTTATTTTGCTTTGAACACTGTTAGGCTTGACTATTTTGAAATCAAGTAATTCCTGATATACTACAGAAAAGAAGTGGGGTGATAGTGAAATAACTGAGGGTCAAACTTCAGCTCTGCCATTACTGACATTTGGCCTGGTGGGAGCAGTAGATAACACTCAGCATGACTCAGGAGCACAGGCAAGAGTTTTGTTTGAAGAGTAGGGGTGGGTGGTGTCCGCTGTCGTGGGGTGGGTGTGTGGCTGTCTAGTGAGGGGAGCTGTGTGCTGTGGTTGCTGCCTGCCTATGTAGGAGGTACATACAGTCATCCTGCTCAGCTTGTGGTTGTTTACACAGGCTGTGGGAACCTTTCAAAAGGGTGCTGGGAATGACTGGAAAAACAAAAGCTTGTTTAGTGGCACAAAAGAAATGTTAACGTGTTGGTCCTTCTCATTCCTATTGTTTGTTTACACTGCAGTGTGGTGGGAACAAAATTGATTGTGTAGGTGAGGCAGGACCTAGCAAAGATTGAAAAGGAGAAACTTATCATTAAACATTTTACCCTTCCTTCATAAAATAATTTCAAATGTCACAAAGGTTGAAATGCTATATTCACTTGTCCTTAATGGAGTTGTCATTTCATATTGTATTTGACCTGCTCAGTTGCTACTGAAGGGAATAGCTCCCAACAGCTTCTCCTACCCATATATTTTCCTGCACTAGCTATTGGTTTAATCCAAGTTTTTGTCAAGATTATTCAAATTAATTTTGTGCTGTCGGTTTTCTATAATTTTAGTTCCCTGAATTTAAGTAAGAAGGGAACTAAAAAGCAAATTGAGTTGTCTCAGTGTGACATAGAATGTGCGTTAGAGCAGGTGCGGGGGACACACAGCTGGCAGTGAATCCTTTGGGCACTGGATGGCCAAAGGATTAGATCAGCTTAACTGTGCCCTGAAACCTTATGGTTGTGATTTGGTGATCTGCCGTGGAGTATGTGCTATAACCTGAAGGGTGAATCTTGTTCCCCTGTCCCTTCTTTGCTTTTGTGGTTGTGCTGTCCGCTTCTGAAATCCAGCTACTTGTGAACCAACATGAGTGCTACTCTTGCCTGACTTCTTAGCCTTTTCTGTAAGGAGAGAGTGGTATTCACCCTTTTAACAGCAAGACAAATGTTTACAGTCCTTATACTGAACTGCAGAAGTGTTGTCACATGTATCATGCTGTAAACTGTATGCATGAAATAAACCACCTTCAGTTACTACTGCCAATTCAACCTTTAAAATAGAGCATGTGCTTGATGTTCAAAGGTTTTTCCCTCGGGTTCTCTTCATATCGCCGTCATAAGCATGCCAGTCTGGACAAACTAATCCTTTTATTCAGTAAAGCTACATTTAACACAGTGATCAAAACTGCAATACTTCTGCAATACAGAAATATTAGTATTCAAATCTGTAAAACACAAGGGAAGCAAATTGTTCTGTGAGCAGCGGAGCTAACTAAACCTAGTTTCCTGTGGATTTGTATCCTCTGTGTGCTGCTGTATCCCATCACTGCAGTAACAGTCCTGATTACTGTCCTGTTATCTCCTGTGACCTCCCTTATCACAATATGTCAGATCCTGCAGCCTGACTATTACACCACTCATCATATAACCTACCTGCTAGCTGGGGTAGAGGCAACATCTGCTCTGGTGGTTGGAGAGCTGTGTGGAGCTATGCTTGGTGGCTGCTGCTAAAGGGGGGGGGGGAAATGGCATTCAAGAATTCTACTGATTGTGAAGCTGAGAGGGTAACTTCTGTTCTAGTCTCTCTGCCTATCAGTTGCCATCTCCAGAAAAGTAGTAGAATTTCATTATAAGGTGTCTGTCCTTTTTCCAAATCACTTTTCACAAAGATGTACTGTGGCACTGAAAAGTTTAATGTATAAAGCTTCAAGTAGTTGTGTTCTTCTTTGCATTATTTGTGATGCTTTAACCCCAGATTAGTTGAATATATTCTTTTTGTTATAAAAATCCAGTTAAACTCAAAGTCCTTAGTGGTTTTTTTCTATACCTTTTCCTCTGTATTCTTCTGCATCTCTCAGTTACAATTGACATATCCAAACTTTCTGATGATTTTTGGTGTCCCCTTTAAGATGCCTGTTATTAAATTTCATCTTTTTTAACTACATTTCAAACCACTTTTTATGCCTGCTTAGGAGTGCTGTATATTTACAAAGTGCCTATAAAATGCTGTATTGAGTTTGTAAATACTAATTATAATATTCTCCAAAATATTTAATGCACATCCTGATTTTTTATTTTACTGAATATTATTCTTGTATGGACTATCGAGAGTCAACATGTTTCTTTCTGAATTTGTTGTTAAGATCCAGAAAGTTGGTGAGTAAAACATTGACCTGGACATACAATGCATTGTTGATTATTTTCTTCGTCGTGTGTTTCCATTCTAGCTTGAAGTTAGACTACATGAAGTTCCTTCTCTTATCCTAACCTTAATAGCTTTTATGTGAAGGAGTTTTGCCACTTTTTGCTTTCTAGACCATTAGGGACTATGTGTTGCAGTTCTAGTGCAGAATTGTGCCCTTCTGCTGTTAACCCTTTTCCGTAAATTAGCAGACCACTTACTGCTTTTTCTTTTTGATGCTTTACTGCTGGCATCTAAACACAAATGTTTTCCCCTAACACCAATATTAATTTTACTTAATGGCCTCTTGAGACTTTGAGGGAGGTCTTTTGAAAGTCTTCCTTTCAGAAATTTCTCCCTAGTTCACTGTTATTATAAAATTCTACTAGCCTAAAAAAGCATGGTTTCCTTTCCAGAAACCATGCTGTGTGAATTCTCTGATATCAACCTGCCTATGTTTTGCAATCGTATTCTCCAAACAATTGTTTCAGCTAGCTTGCTATGCATGAATGACTTATTTGTTTGTAACATATTAAATCATATTTACTGGCTCTTTCAAATGTTGGTAAGTACTGTGTTTTCTCACATTCTAATACTAGATATTTTTAGTAGGAGGTGATTGCAATTTTTATTATTTATAAATATTTTTTCTCTTGTTCCTGTGGAATCATTCAGTTCTGATTTCTGCTAATAAAATGAGAAAATGCAAAAGTACCACACTTTGTCCAACTGAAGTGTTGGTGGTTTAGGTTTGTTAGCTCTGTTCTGCTCCCCCAAATTGTGTAGTGGAGTGGTGGCAGCTGAGAAACTTGTGTGCTTAAGTAGTCTTTCTTACAGTTTGAATGCACTCCTTACACTAGGAGATCTTGAATTTGGACAGCAGAAACACTGTGAGATGTGCAGTGGAAAGGGAACAAACAGGCTATAGAACTCTCCCTAATTAGTGAACAGGCTGATGCCTGTGACTCTTCTTTTTTTTTTTTTCCCCAGAAGGAAATCAACCTGCAAATAAACCCGAAGTGAGTCATTTAGCTTTTCTCTGGAGAAAAATGGCAGCTGGAACTGTTCAGTAGTAGAACCATTGTGTTGCTCAGTAAGGACTTGCACAGGCTCAGTATCCATGAGGCAAAGCCATGAAACTACTGATTATTCTCCACTAAAACAGCCACAGCAATGTTATTCCAGTGGAGATACAATTTTGTAACTTAATATTTTGAATGAAAGGTCAAGCTCCTTAAAACCTTTGAGTGTAATATCTTTTATCAAGATGGCAGTTTTGGGAGAGGTGTACAAAAATTAAAATCTTCTATATTTTAATTGAAAGGTTCTGTTCTGTGTTTAATAAATGGTTTAAAATGTCTTCTTGAAGAATTGGCCCACTGGATCACACTAGCAGTTGTTCTTTCTAGCATAGTATTGTGTGTCTGATAGCCATAAAAGAAAAAATCTCGTCCAGGAACCCAGAAGTTCCCTAATTCTTCACATGACCCATCTCAAAAAAATGGATGCAGGGGGAACATTGAGAACAAGATAAATTTTAGATGCTTTTCATTTTATGCTTGTTCTCCAGCTACTTTCAGTTATGGAATCTTTGAGCCAGAGGTTGTTTCTGTTTTTTCAGAAATTCTTGAATAATTTCTCTTCTGAGAACTTGCACAATTTCTTCTTGAACCCTTGTAAAATTTTTCATCTCCATTGCATCATTTTGCAACAAATCCCACAGATCTGCTGGCTGTTGCCTGAAGAGTCACTCATGTTTTGAAAGTGGCTTCTCCTGCTTCCTTAGCTGCTGCCTCAGGTTTGTGTTGGAGAGGGCAATGAATAACTACTATTCTTTGCTTTTCGTGCCACTTGCCTCTGGCATAGTCCCTTGAAATGAGGATCTCTATTCCTAAAAAGACCATTTTTTCAGGTCCCAGTTCCTTCTATATTTAAGCACTTTTTTTCTGTAAGACCTCACCTCTGTAAGACGACAGATGTTCCTTCACTACGTGATTTTTCTTGTAGAAATGCAGAGGTGCTGTTTGGGTACCAGTGCTTACTGGTGTTTTATCAGTGAAGTCAGCCACATGAACGGCACTGCATCTGAAGTTTAGCCTATACTGGAGGCATGTTTGCTGAAGAATTGCTTGACCTTGTGAAAATGATGGGTACTCAAGCAAGGATGAAGAATTCTCATTTGTGTCTCCAGGAAATGGCAATTCCTGTGTACTTGTTTCTGTGGTCATCTTTTAATGTGGTTAGAACATCAGCTTAGCAACTCTGAAGTTTCACTCTATTGACATTATAGATCATGAAAAAAAAAAGAAGCACTAGGATCTATTTGAAATGATAAATAGCAAGTTTCCCATATTAGCATTACAACTGTTGCAACCAGGCAGGGCAAACAAAAATTCTGCTCTTGTAACTGAAGTTTTCTTTTTGGTCTGTGATGTTAAGAGCACATGGTGAACTTCAATTTTATTATCATCCCTTGTGAGTACTTCTGTGAAGAGAAGTAAATTTAATCCTTATTGGTTTTCTGTATGCCTCTAAAGCCTTTACTTAACTGGGTGATTTGTAGATCTATACAAATAGATTGTGTTTAGGAATAAGAATCTAGAAGAACAGATTATAGAGTCTATTTCTTAAACACTCCTATAAATGTATGCATTTAAAGAATGTCTTATGTATAGAAATATATGGAAGGGTTCTGCAAGCTATATCTTGAGGTGTTAAGGTGTTAAAGGCATGTAACTTAGAGTGTTTATTTAAAGTACTAGTTATTTATCTGAATTATTTATATAATAGTCATAGGCTTTTAAATTTTTTTGAAGATTTTTTTTTGTGTGTTAAATTGATTGCTATCATGGAGGAAAAGTCTAAAGGTACTTGTGAAGCATTTTATCTCAGTGGTTAATTTTCAGTTGCCACTAGTGATAGGCTATCATATTAGCTCTTCTGGAATACAGGTGAAGATAAATGAAATCTAGGTTTGATCCTGCAGTCTCTGGGGTATACACCATTGGCCATTAGAATACCTGTAGAAAGCTATGCACTTGTATAGTGTTGGCTGCATCAGTAACATCAGCTACAAATGTAAATTTGTCAAACTTCTTAGTCATGTACTTTTGTTGCCTCAGAAAAGAACTACTTGTCAGTTTTCCATTGATAAAAAATCATTAGTCTAAGCTTCTCTTTATTTACTTGTAAGAGCAAGAAGTTAATCTCTTAAGAGTGGGACTTTTCAAGTATGCATAAGTCATTTAGGAACATAAATTCCACTGCCTTTGTGCTGTGAGAGGAGTAGAATTGAACTGAAGGAGAGGATTAATTTTGGAAGTCAAGCAAACTGAAGAGTGAAGTTGATCACAAATATCAGGCAGTGTATTGTGTTCTTGATTGATTCTTGTATGGATCTTCTCAGCCTAAATGAATATTAGACTATAGAACGATTGGAAGACCTGATCAAGTATGGGCAGGGAGAATTAGCAAAGTGTGACTTCAGGAGTTAAATAGGAAAATATTGTGTCCAAAGTATTTTAATTGCTGTTTGGAAGTCAGGTGTATCCTCTCTCAAAGAGAATATAGGAAAAACGTTGTGTAACTCTTTAGGGTCTGTGTCTTTGCAATAGTTATTGTCCTGCTGTTTTCTTTGCTAGCACATGTCAGTGGTGCAATAGTTGGCAAAAGGCTCCAAAGTCCAAAAAAGCTTTAAGTGAAAACCTTAGAAGATGGTCGAAACTTTACAATTAAATGATCTATCTCTTTTTGCTATGAATTTTAACGATCATCTATTTTCCTCTTGACTACTCACTGATTAACTATTTGTTTGGCAGGAACTAGGAAGTCTGCAAAACTTGTTGTATGATTTGTTTCAGCTATCAGTTGTTTTTCTGTGTCTTATCAGGCTGCTTGACAACTGTTTAATTGAAACGTTTCACATGCTATTGAAGTGTTATTGTTAGAATAAGCACTTAATTCCAGAAGGAGAATATAATCTCATGGCTTGATAGTGAGAGTCACAGTGTAGTGGGAGGGATGCTATCTGCGTCCTAGATAGCAGGCTTGTTTATTTTATAAATAAAGATTATTTTTTGCTGAATAACAAAGGATAGAACTTTGCCTGATTATACATATCATATCTCTGGGTAGGGACAAATATTTTACTGTCATTCTGTTACAAGAACTTTCACTGAGAATTCAAATGCTATATCCAGTGTAACAAACGGGAATCTTGTTCTGGAGAAGTTGCAGTAATAAGGATGAAACTTTCATTTTCTGCTTGGGTTGTTGTGCGTATAAAAGAATCCAGTAGTTGCAGTGTGCTTGATGAAAAGATGCAGGTGAGAAATGGCAACAGAAGAATGACTTCAGATTGCTTCTAGAAAAGCGGTGTTTCACTGTTAAAGATGAGTAAGAGTACCTATACTTTTCCCCCCTCACATAGTGTTTTGCTTTATTTTCTGTGTTAACATCTTGTGCAGCTTCGATACTTGTATATTGCTGCTAGTAAAATTGTCTTTCACAGGTTTTGAACACAGAAGTTTAGAGGAAATACCTGCCTGGCCTTTTTAATCTAGCTGATGGTAATTAGATGGAAAATGACATTTTTTTCCCTTCCTTTTTGGTGGCCCAGTCTCTAATCGCATAATAATGGAGCTACTTGTTAAGGAAGCAAATCTAGAAATTGTAAGGGAGGAGACTTCATTTTAATGCTTTCAAGGATTGCTGGCATTGTGCAGCCAAAGTCAAGGCAAAAATGCTGGTGTTGTTTGGAGGAGGTTTATGGCAATTGTTATGTTAGTGCTGGTTATTGATAATAGTTAAAAAACCACTCCAGACAGCAACACATTCAGACTTTCAGTTTAATTGAAAGCAATGGACACAAGTGCTAACAGCATCTTTGCCTGCTACAGCTTTTCTTTTTTTTGTTTGTCAAATCCAAATGAATCTTTGGGTCCAAACTGAGTGTGCCCATTGAATATTTTGTTCTTGTGTGTAGTTGTGGTGGTCACTAATACTGGTTGTCAGTGTTGCGTAGAAGCTTTACATAATGCATTAATACGATGCGTTTGAGCACTTGTCAGGGGGGATCTCTTCACCAAAACCCCTAAACTTTTCTGATGATGAATAGGTAGGAGAGTTTGTGTCCCACTTGCTGTATTTTGAAAAGTCAACACAAAGGTATTTTGCTATCAGTTTAAGGAAGTGGAGAAGTTAACAGATTTTAGAACTTCTGAGTTGGTGATTTTTAAAGAAAGCATAGTTAAATGCATTCTATGAGGTTTCTGATGTTTCATAGACTAACAAAAGGTTGCTTTATTAGTAGCTTTAATGAACAAATCGCTTTATTGGCTTAGACATACTGGTTGCTTTGTCGGTCTAAACAGCTATGGGTTCTTGTTTCAATTCACCATTGTGCTGGAGTAGAGAAGTGATAGCCATTGACCTTCTGTTAAAGCACAATAAAAAGTTTTTTGTGAAGAAGGAAAGTGTGCAGGGAAAAGAGCAATGCAGTGCTGTGTCTTGAGTTCAGCAACGTAAAAATCAAGAGACTGTACACCTCTGTTGCTTTTCTTACTAGGTGGCTCAGTGTAGTGAACCACCTGAAACATGAAAAGGCAGGACTGGCTTTCTGAAGGCTGTTTTTCAGGGAACCTGTGTGTAAAGAAAGAAGGTATTTATGTCATAACTGTAAGGAAACTTATTAAGCAGGTACTCGTTCACTTTTGAATGGAAAGTGTGTTGTCTTGAAAAAAAATTCTGGTTTTACTATTGATTTTCTGACTTGTTTATTATTTTATTAAGTGATTAACACACATGACTTAACAATAGCCTGTGGTTGAATTAAGCGACCTTATTTTATTTCTTGAATTACTTCCAAAGAATTTATTTAAATGAGCAAATATGTAGTGGTGTGTTTGGGTTTTTACCAGTTTTTATATATATCTGTTTTATATTGTTTTGCAATGTTTTTTCCCATGTACCCCATGTTTTACCCTATTATGGTTTACCCCAGTTATTGTTATTAGTCAGTCATCATTTATGGGACGCCTGGGTCTTGTCTGTCACTTCGGGGCCTCACCCAGATGTCTAGAAAATTCTGGCAAGGACTTTGAATGATTGGCGGGGTCTAGGTTCCCCTTCCCCCTTTGTTCCTTGATTTGTTCTATGGGTTGTCATTTAGGTTCGGGATCACTCTCTTCCCATTCTGGATTGGTTCCAAGCTGTATCCTCCCCACTCCCCCACCCTGATATTTAAGATGAACCCTGGGAGTTCAGTGGGCTTTGGCGGGCTGACTCCTGGGTGGAAGGAAGTCGTGTGAATCTAATAAAACCCAGTTGAAGTCCCCCACCAGAGTCTCATCCCTTTATTTCTCGCATTGTTCACGCTGCTGCTGAGACAAGGACCCACCGGATCGGAACTGTATTCCAGAATACAGGACTGTACCTTTATGCGACGCCGGTGCCAGAGCTAGCCTGGAAGACTGGGCAAAAGCCCCGGCAGAAGCACTGCACCATTGCACAAATAGCTTTTTCTTTTCTCCTGGCTGTATGCTTAAGACACAGAAGAAATTTGTTAGATGCTGTAGACTTTTTTTAATGATAATAATCAGCTCTCAAAGTTGATGTCAGTGATACACGTTGCTATATTAGGTGGGATGACATTGCAGTCATTTTTGTAGTTATCAGCTTGCTTTAAAAAACTCTTCATATTGCTTGTTAAAGATGAGCATCTTTCTGTAATTAGAATAATAGTGTTGCAGTAGAAGTGGGGGATTCAGATAGATTTGCCAAATGTATTTACATTATATAACACATGAAGTTGTAATCATGATTAAAAGGATTAGGGACTTGCTCTCTCATGAAAGCACTGTATGAAATCGATTTATTGTTCTCTGTAAATACTTTTTTATTAGGGATGGGACAGTACAGTGCAGCATGGATGTTCTGTAGCTGGCTGGTTTCTTTTGCAGATTTGCTCTTGTTTGGTGGGAGCAGCTGCTGGAATATACTTGGCACTTTAGTTACACTCTTGAGTTTTGTTGTAGGTGCTGTGTTGTATGCTTGGTGGTTATGGTTGCTGGGTCTAGTTTATAGTGGTAGCTCTATAAAAGTCTCAAATAAAGTCTCTGAATTACTTTTTTTTTCTCATGGAGCAGTTTTGCACCCTAATATGCTCCTAATTCCTCAGCAAAAACACGTTTTCCCTACATCAGTTTGGGGAAAACTATGACAAGCAGTGAAACTGCCCATGCATAAATTTATCTAGATCTCATTTTTGAGACAGTTGTTGCTATAAACTTTCTGAGATTAGGAATGAGATTGGGTGAGTTTGTATAAGAACATGTTGAGGAGAAGCAGCCCTACTGTTCAGAGTGTGCATTGCTGATCCTGGTCAGAGGGGACCTGGGTTGCCATCATGCTCTGGTTAACAGCTATAGCACAACAGTGCTATTTACAGGAAATACCTTTGGACTTTCTTTAGTTTTCTTTTGAATCCTATCGCATCAGCATGTCATTAATGTAAAATTTGCATGGAGGAAACATAGAGCAGAAAAAACCCCAATTTTTTTCCTTTTCTCTTCCTGTGAGGAGCTGGATAGGATATTTGATTGGCACTGTACACAGTTTCCTCTTGCCTGTTTCTTCTGGTTACTGCCTTCCCTGCTTTTCCTTTTTCTCTCTGGTCTTTCAGCATGTGCTCGAGGTTGGTTTTGCTCTCTAGGGCAGTCTTGATGCTATCTCCCTGTCTCCTTTTGGCTGCAGTTTTTCTCCTCTACCCCTTTGCTTGTCCAGTTCTGCCGTCCCACCCTTGTTTTACATTTTAATGTTGAAGTAGTTTTGTACCCCTTCAAAATATTTGCTTTTCCTTTGTGAGCATAAAAATTAGTTGAGCCAGACCTGAGTTTGAAAGGATCTGCCCCTTCCAGGGTTCGTGTTAGCACCCCCTTCTGACAGCTACTCAAATACATTCCTCAGCAATTCTGTACTTGATAATGGGTGTGTATCTCAGTTTCTCAATGTGTAAATTTTAAAGGTGGCTTATGTCCTCAGTATTGTTTAGAATCAGTTAAGGTATCCAAGGATTTTGACAGTACAGCAGTTGGTATAAAAGTTCTGTAAGAATAGTCGGTGGTTGACTAAATACAATTTATATTTGTAAATTCTTTTTGTCCAAAGTATCCTTACGAGTGGTGGGATTTAAGAGGTTGTGGAGCTTCAAATACTATGTTTTAACCCTTTGTACTACTCTGTGAAAACTTGTGTTTTAACAGCTTCATTGGTTTTGAAGCTGTGTTGATGTTTTATGACTGTGCACCCATCTGTAGCTGGAGTATGTGATAGCAATTGATGCCAGCTGTATGTGTAAAAGAAAACTGGCAGTTCTGATGCAGTTTTCATTGGAAAGACAGCTTAAGTAAAGGTAAAGTAATAAAACAAATTGAAGAGTTTTAGCTGTCTAGAACTGTGCTGCAGTTAGCTTTTTCATTATACATTTCTTCATCAATATCAGCTTCCTAAACATCCATCTCAATATTGACTGGCAGCTGACAAACTGCATATATTGAAGAAAGAAGATACGACAAACATCTGTTTGTTTTAAAACCAGCAGCCATCTGTGACATACAATTAAATGCGTACTGTATAGCCCTTAGATATCTCTGCATCTGCAGTAAGGAGAGTACATTTGGTATTCATCGTTCAAAACATATACCTCAGAACACTATTCCTCAAGAGAAATAGTAAATTTTTTGACTATCAAGCAGGAATCGACTGTAATACAGCAAGAAAAATCCCTGTAGTGGTTTAGCATTGTGGCTTGGAATCTATACAGAAAATGATTGAACATAACCAGCTATAGTGGGAAATGGTATGTGGAAGAAATTCCAACAATTTTCCCTAACTTCCTAATAATCCCCTACCATGAGCAGAGCCAACCTTTTTTTTTAGGTGAATTTGCGTCAAATAGTACCAGGCCTTGCAGAGCAGCAAATGCAAAGCTTCCCAATGAATCATCACCTTCCTGTGGTAAATATTTTTTCTCCTCCCCACTAAAATCAACAAAATCTGTGGGTCTTACATATTCACACACCAGAATGAAGTATATTTGATGCAGGTCACCAAATGTTGTTATGGGAGTAACGGGAGGGAAAGCAAATAACTGCTAAGCACCCAAGCGAACACACATCTAGGAATGAGAAAAGACCTAACCACTCTATTTTTCCAGGCAAGCAAGGTGTCAAGAGAAAATGGGTAGTTGGAGTCTTAACCAAGGTGGGCCTAAAGGAGCATTCAGAAGACAAATCTGTGTTTTTAAGTATGGGTTTGTGTAGACTATCCTGGTGTCAAAAAAGGGGTTTTGTGAAATTGCATTAATTTTCCCATTCCTTTAAATCTTCAGTATATCACATATAAATAGTAGTAGTCTATTCTGCCCTTCTTAAATGACAAATGCTTTTTAACTTTGGCCATTTTCCTAGAAAAATCTCCATTTCACAAGTTTTCAGCTTCCTCATATTAATTAACGTAGCCCAGATGAAATCAGAACTCATATTCTCTGCTTGAAGTTGTTTGAAAGGCTGTTCTCTTGTCTTTTCGAAATGTGGAGGTTTTCCCTGCCTAGTCTGTTCAGCTGTATCAGTTTGAGTAATAGAAGAAGCTTCATAGATGAGAGCTTTTAACATGTTACTGGACCAAAATGGTTGTCTTAGAAAACTCAATTTCTCTTAATTTGAGCAAAACATTAACCTGGCCTTTCAGTGTTCGGTTTCTGCAGTTTAGGTTCTAGTTCAGCCTTGAGTGAGTCTCCAGCTCATTTGGTTTTCATAGGGCTTCTGCCTTGCTAATCAGAAGTTATTTTTAACTCGCATAGCTTCCTTTTTCATCAGTCTTTTGGTGGTGGAAATGCAGACAGAGCAGTGGTGGTGTGATAGTTGGAAGAACCGGGTTTTCTATTCCTAGCTTCTGCCACTGACTTTGTCTGAAATTCTCTTGTTCAAGAGCATACTATTCCATTTATGCATCATCCTTTATAAAATGGGAGTAGACATCTGTCAAATGTTTTGAGGTCATTGGGTAAAAGCTGTTCTGAGTATTTCAGGGGATCACAGTTTGTGATGCCAGTATAATAGTATAGTTTTATTTCTTTGTGAAAAAGAATCAGTAGTTCACCATTCTGCATTGAAAGGGCAGCCTGTAATTTACATAAGAATCTTAAATTAGTATGTTCTTCAACATACATGTAACTGTTAATTGTTTAATGGGAGCAGTGACTTAAAATGAATTACTAGTAGATTTACTGGACATTAGATGCTTTAAGGAAATAAGTAGCTATATATTAATAAAGTGTTTGTGGGACTATTTTACCAGGTGCTAAATTTCTGTGCTATTGATGTTCAAAATATACTTAATGAAATGTAACTATTATTCTCACTTAATGAATGCAATATCCAAGACAGACCAGTAAGTTTCAAGTGAGATGTTACTCCGCTGAATGGTACACATCTTATGTTTTCTCACTCTCATGGAAACAGCTTAATGCTATAGTTGCTGCATTAATCCATAATCCAATAAAGGGGATTTAATTGAGGGGTTGAAGGCAGAGAGAAGAAAAAAAAAAATGTCTCTGTAGTGCCCTATGGGCAACAGCTAAGCTAAAAATAAGATGGGGCTCTTGAATGGCTCTGTGTTTGCCTTTCTCAGTGTTTGAAACATAAACATTAAAGTTTCTTGGTACTCTGTAAAAACTTAACCAAAATGCTTGATTTTCTGAGAGGAGATTTAGAACTTTCCTCTTTTATTTTGAATATGGGATGTGCCTTATCTGTATCTGTAAGATGGCCTATTCGTGCTTTATTTTAAAATGTTGCTCAATTCCTGTGTCTGAAATGAATCTCACAGAACAGCCAAGAACACTTTCTAATTTTTTTAGTGCTTGAAAATTTCTCACGCTAGAGTTATCATTTAACGAGATACTGCTTTACTCCAATTTCCAGTGTACAGTTTAGGTAAGAATAATGATATTGAGCTCTTACAAGATATAAAAGCCTGGAAATCATTTGGTGCTCAGATACACATATCTTCCTGTGGGTCAAAATAATTGGAAGAAGGTTTTGAAGTTTTGAACAGGATTAAGAGTGTGTGTATGATTTAGAGGGCTACATTTTGGTTTTGGCACCTGCCATCATGTGATGCAACCAAAGCCTTGCGCTGTCTACAAAACACTCGAGCCTGTGGGCTGCAAAGAGAAGCCTGCAGACATCACCAGCGTGTAACCCACGAGGTGTTGGCTGCCTGGGGCTGGAAATGTGCAAAAACTGTGCCCTGGTCTCCAGCTCCTCATTCCTCTTAGCTGGCGGTGGACTAGTTCTAAAAATAGTACGTTACAGATGCTCCTGTTACCACTGCATGAAGGAACAGGATCCTTCTGCTTTGTGTGGGTAGAATTACAGTCCCTGAACATGAGCAGAAGCAGAGCTGCTGGTCTTGGTGGACACTGGTGTCTGGAGCACCTGAACGTGCTTCTGGTGCTCGTCAGCTGGTTTATGTATTGTTTCTTCAGAGTTTGCAGCTCTTTGAAAACTGTCATGCTAATTTAAACAGCGGGCAGCTGGATGGTCTAGCATGCAGTATGGCATTAGACACAATTGGCTTTTTTCCCTTTATTTCAATTTTGGGAATTGGTATAAAGCAGGTCCAGATTTTTGGAAGGAAATATTAATCAGATTGTAAAAATAGAATTTTTCCAGCAAAGACAGTCCTTTTTTTTTGAATGAGATTGGTCAATTTGAAGTTAGTTTCATTTTTACCCTTTTTATGCTTTGCTGTTGAAGTGGTGCTTACTGGGGGGAGTACTGTATCCCATTTAAGTTTAAATTCTTTTCTGTTTGTTCATTCTGCTGCTATTTTAAAAAGTCAAGCAGAATGTTTTGTTAACAAATAAATGGGAAGTACAAAGCAAGCAGCCCTTCCTTTTCTAACAAATGCTTCCATTATTCTTTCTTAGTAGTTAGAATGTTATGTCATGGGCCAAACTTGAGTTGATAACTAAGCTAGAAATGATAATAAAGTCTTGGTTGTGGGAAATGGATAAAGTTACTGATAAAATTCTTATTTTAAAAGGTGCCTGGTGTCTTCTTCAGAGTTGCCTTCTTTTAGTTTAGACTTACTGGCTTTGCTAACACTTAAGAGTAACGCTTTAAAATTTTTTTCTTCTTTTTTTAGTTATTTTTGGTGAGATTGGAGTTTAGTTTTATACTGATAATACCATAACTTGAACTATTGTTAATTGTTGTCTTGGACTATTAAGAGTTGAGTTTTAACCAGTTAAGGCATGATGATACAGGTGATAAATACAATATTTATTTTCCTATTTAAATACTATTACCATGAAAATATTCAGATGGCCAGAGAACTGAAATATCTTGGAGGATGGCTTAACAATACTGCACATGAATCTGAATGCAGACACAGATTTATGTGTTTATCTCAATATCTCCATTTACTAGAGATGATACAAAATGTATGTATGCAAGTTACTGAGAACCTAAGACGTATTTTCACTGAGAGTAGTTTCAAGATTGTCTCAAGAGTTGCCTGTCTGTCCTGTACCTTTTGGCAATTCATTCTTAAAATAATGAAGGCTTGGATCAGCTGAGTTTACATATGTGAGAAATTATTTATGTATGTGTGTGTGTATATATATATTCATATATTTATATGAATGGATCAACTGGTTCCAAGGAATTTACTGGATTCTGGGTGTACAATAGAATGACAGGTATGCTGCTGTAGACCAGAGTGCTTATTCTATTTGTGTCTCTCACAATTTTTACATCTCACATGTCTGTATGAATATAGAAAAAATGTTAGATGCCTTTGGTAGAAACTCTTATTCAAGACCATGCTGAGCAATTTCTTGATGTTTATCTACTTCAGTGATGTAGTTGCTAGAAAGCAGAAGTCATTCTGGAAAAATTTATTCTGGCTGCTGGTACAAGGCAAATAAACAGAATCTCTAATTTTCCATACCTGGTCCTAAAATTAGATTGTTCAAAGAATTTGAAAGACCTTGGCGACTGTTAGGAGTTGCTTTGACACACCACTCTTTAATCTTATGCAAACTAAACCAAGCAGAAAATAAAATTGCGAACTCTCGTTAGTATCAGGGACTGATTGCTATGTTCTTCAGCTGTTTCAGTAGAACACTTGGCACCTTACGTCTTTTGGCATTGCTGATTCCCATTGCTGTAAATTTAGCAGCCTCTCTACATATCTCTACATCTCTGTTGCTGTGTGAATTTTCTTTGTAAATCCTGGTGTGAAAAGAGGCGTGGAAAGTACTGCCTTAGAACAATAACAGAGGATAAGTTTGTCTAACTTTATGCTAATTTAATAGCTTGTAAGCTATTAAAGGACTGATGTGCAAGGTCAATAATAAACATTTCCCTATGCAGTAGTTTTTCTTTAGTGTGAGAGACAATGTTGATTACCCCTACCAAGAGAGGTGAGCTTGTGTCTCAGAAAGCATCATTGAAAAAAGGCCCTGCTGTGTGTGTTTACTCTCTCTCCCAATTGCAAAACAGAATTATTGTGTGAGTAGCTTGATTCTTTGTGTTGGAACCATTCGGGATTATCATGAATTACTCCTGAGAACTGTTTCGTTCTGAAAAGTTGTGTATTCCAATGTTTATAAAAACTGAAAGAAAAATGAAAATTCTTTACGAACAAGATATCATTGGGGGTAGTTTCAGACAGATTCTAGGAGAATGAGCCCTTGATGGGACCAAAAGATCAATATTAAATACTTAATAAATGGCATAGTAGTGTTTTGTATTTCTTGATGTGAGGTTGTATAAAATTTCTTGTTTCTTCTCTCTCAGATTAAAGAGGCACTTCAGGGGTGCTGTTGAAGCTTTCTTAAAGAAAACCGGGAGAACACATGAATTTGTGTAGGCTGTTTTGTTGCTTAATGTTTCCACCAAAGCCATCCTAATTGCATCCACATTGTAAGTCTACACAGGCGTTCATAGGTCTGTTAAATCATCTCCATCTTTCAAACAGGATAAGCTTAATTCATTGCCTTACCACTTTATGATTGTCTGTGTAGACAGATGAAAATGAATAAATAACTTTCAATCTTTCACAGTGACTATAGATTAAATTTTTGAACCTTTGTAAACTTGAAATTTTTCTCACTGTAGCTTTGTATGTATGCTATGGCACCCATTTGGTTTCTTCATGTTACTGCTAAATTGCTGAAATAATTTCCTCCTTGTCCAGCTGAATTTTGTTGGTTTTGTTTAGTAGAGCTGAACTTACAAAACCATGAAGAATAAATTCAGATTGCACTGAAAATGTCCTCTAAGTTTTGATTTGAAAGTTTAAAGGCTGCACAGGTAGAACTGAGGACCTAATTGGAATTTAGAATTTCTGTTGCTGTATATAAAATCAGACAAGAGCATGCCAACCTTCCTACTCCATTCTCTGTTACCAGCCCTGATAATTACCATCTGCTTTGATCCAAAATTTCACTCATCACACAGGAGCTATACACCAGTCTCATTTCCTCCTTCACTATGAAAAGGAAGAGGCAGTACCAATAACTCAAAGATTTAGGTCTGAATCCAAGGTTGTCTTGACGGACAACCTAAATCAGTTTGTTCACTTCCTCTTTGGACATGTAACTGTACTGTTGAGAGAATAATTTTGGCATACCGTGAAGATTTTTGCATTGTGTATGGATTGGGAGACAGAAGATCTCAGAAATATGCAGCTGAGATTCTGTGCCTGTGGCAGTGTGGTAAGGATACTCTTTTGTTTTGTCCACAAAGTATTGCACTCAAAAATGCAGGTGTTGGCCAGAGTTCTTAGCAAGATTTTTTGCATCCTTGACTTCTGATAGGCAAACTTTTTATTGCCAAATCTTCTGTGTCAACTCTGATGTTGTTAATAGAGGAGTACACTAGAGGGGCTTCACTTCATCTGTGTTCTGATTTATCATCACCTTAAGCTTTGCAGCAGTTACCTGTAGTATATATTGCTTTTGGATATGAAAAATAAAGCACACTTTAAATATTGCATGATAATGTTCTCTTCTGTCATAGGCCCATAGTGAATTAAGTCGATAAGAAGCAAAGTGCTGAACTCATGAGGGGAAAAAACCCTTTATCTTTTGTAGATATTTGGGAAATCTGTGTTCTGAAGGGACTCACTGTTTTGCCTTTTCAGCTTGGAATAGCAATATTTACATTTACAGAGAACTGTGATTAAAATACAGTTAAAATGAGTTTGTTTTCTGTTTCAGGAAGCCACAATGGCTATGAAGTCTGCAGCATTTCCTCCTTTATCTCCACTAGAGAGCACTACCAGCTGTGCTGTGAAGGCCTCTCCTCTGTTTAGTGAAATGCTGATTGGGATGTGACTGTCTGTCCTGGATAAAATGTCAATAGAAATTGTATTAACTTCCTGTTCTCTTATCACGTGTGCTTACTAAGAGAAATCAGGGGCAGAAGGGACTTTGGACTTCTTCAAGACAAAAATCTAGACCAGCATCTCTCAAGACTCATAGAATCACTAAGCTTGGAAAAGACCTGCAAGATTGAGTCCAACCATTAATCCAGCACTGCCTTATTCACCACGAAAACATGTCCCCTAGTGCCACATCCACGGCAACTTTTGAACATTTTCAGAGATGGCAGTTCCACCACTTCCCTGGGTAGCCTGTTCCTGTGCCTGACCACCTTTTCAGGGAACAAATTAATAATAATCCTAATATCCAATCTAAATCTCTCCTGTTGTAACTTGAGGCCAGTTTCTCATGTCCTATTGCTTGTTACTTGGCAGAAGAGACTGATCCAGACTTTGCTACAACCTCCTTTCAGGTACTTGTAGAAAACAAGGAATTTGCTACTGAGCCTCCTTTTCTCCTGGTTTCTCCCACCTCCCTCAGCTGCTTCTCAGAGGACTTGTGTTCCAGGCTCTTCCCCGGCTCCATTGCCCTTCTCTGGACATGCTCCAGCCCCTCAGCGTCTTTCCTGTAGTGAGGGGCCCAGAACTGAACACAGGATTCAAGGTGAGGCCTCGCCAGTGCCAAATAGAGGGGGACAATCCCTGCCCTGGTCCTGCTAGTCACGCTATTGCTGACCCAGGCCAGGATACCATTGGCCTTCTTCACCACCTGGCCACAGCTGGCTCATGTTCAGCTGCTGTTGACCAGCACCCCCAGTTCTTCTCTGCCAGCCAGCTTTACAGCCACTCTTACCCTAGCCTGTAGTGCTGCTTGGGACTGATGTGACCCAAAGGAACGTTTTGATCTCTTTTTAAGCTTCCAGTGAAGGAAAGTCCATGTTTTTTGTAGCTAATTTCTTCTGTCATTTTGCAATCTATAGACTTGCCCTATCTTTTGGCCTCTTTCTTCTCAGTGTCACCTTTCTTTAAACTCTGTTCCATTTTTAGCTCTCTATTTGCTGTAGACAGGACAAATAGCGATTAGTTTTTTTCCTCCATACACACATGCTTTATGCTTTTAAAAGAGTGGTGTTTTCCTTTCCTCACTCTTGTCATTGAAGCCAGAGTGGCTCTGTAGCATTTCCAGTGGTGATGAGTGTGAGCAACCAGTGGTGAAACAGCTGCATCTAAAGTCATTGCCAGTGGCAGTTAATGGCTCTGCTGGATGATACCATGCTCCGAGGATAACTTGCATCTTGCCAAAGAGGGACCATGATGCCAGGAGGGCCATGCATGGCTGAGGCCTGTCCTTATCCATCCTGTAGGGATTGGGGGCACTCCTGCTACCAAGGCAGAGGAGGTGAAAGCAGCAGGGGGCAGGTGTCTATGTCTGCAGGATGTGCTGTGAAAGTCGTCTTGCTGAACCTTGCTAGTTTTCCTATGCTGTGTTAAATGTAGTCACAAAAAAAAAAAAAAAGGAAGGAAAGCACTGCTTCTAGCTAAACTCCATTTTTTTCAGTCTTTTGTTGTAAGCTGCTGTTCCAAGGGTCTGGCCATTGTTGTTCCCTATGTTCACAGATAATGTGGTGAATTAGTTTCTGTTGCCTGATTTGTGAAGGTGTGGTCAAAGGGAGAAACATCAATAGGATTTTAAATTCTTTTTTTAGTTTGCAATACTTCATCTATTGTTGAAAGCAGCGTTATGGAGGAACTGATTTTCACACTTGTGGATTCATGGAAGCTGGTACCTTTTTTGTACTTGGATTGCTTGTTTCTTTACCCTTGTTCAGGCAGTGTAGCTTCAGACAAAACTGTGGACTAACGTAGAGAAGATCACAAATGATGGATAAAAACTAATTTAATGTGCTGAAGTCTGACCTCTGTTTTGTGGAACACTGAATTACTTCTCTGTGCCTGTTCAGTTGGCTTGGTGTATTGCAGCAGGCAGCCTCTGGCTTGCTGGCAGAACCTGGCTTGCAGGAATGGTAACCTGGCAGATTCTCAGTCCTGAGTGGAGGGCAAGGATTTAAAATCGTGTATGGCTACAGCTCCTCCCAGTGGCAGGTCCTTCTCTGCTTCTGCTTGCTGGTGCAACAGTCCTGAGAAACACCACCCCACGGCATTTTTGCAGAAGTGGGAAGGGGTCTTTTGGTGTCTGACTGGTAGGATCTACAATATGGAGTGGGCTGAGTATTTATAGCAGCCTGCTGGACAGAAAAACTGCCAGAAACACAGGTGTGGTCCCCCATGCAGCATCGCTTCATGCTGTCTCAACAGAGGTTTTAGAAACAGTGTGTCTCTAGAAAGGACAGAACTGCTACTGTTGTTTTACACATGAAATCACCTTCATTTTTCCTGCAGAAAACATGAGATTCATATTCTATGCACATAGTTAAACTCTCATCATCTGGCATCATGATTGCTGCAGTGTCCTTTTATCAGGCTTTTACAAATGCAGTTTTGCTCTTGCTGTATCAATCTCAGACTATTGCTGCATGCTGAATTTTATTCTTGTACAACAAGCCATTTTAAAAGTGTTTGGGCAATGCTTTCAGGAGGCAGTGGAGGAGATAGCATGACTGTTGGCACAAACTGTATTTGGCTCTATGCCAGTCCATATTGAAATATTTTCTGTGCTGTTTTTGTGTATATAAAACCTCTGTGTGTTCACACAATATGAATATATAACACTTTATTGTTAAAAACGGGACAGGATTTTTGAAAATGAGTTACTCACTAGACTCCATTTCTAATTGCGCAGGCATTTACCTGTATTGAATTCTGTTTCAGTTCTGCATACATCTCTTACATCTTTAAATCTCTTACATCTTTAATTGGTTAGCTTTTATATACATCAACAGACTTGCGCTGCAAAGTGCAGACTTTCCACCAGGTCTCGGAGGTTTTCAAGACTTGACTGACCAAAATCCTGAGCAACTTGATCTGAATTCAGTATTGAATCATCATTTAAATAGAAAGTTAAATTAGAGACCTCCTGAGAATCCCTTAAGTCTAAACTAATAATTTTTCTTCTTCTGGTGAGATTGAAAACCTGGCTCTCTAGTTAGTAGTAGGGGCCAGAGCTTCAGTGCTGAAGGACTAATGCAATGGAGAGTCAAAGAGCAGCAAATCAGCTGCTATTGACTCCTATCAGTGTAGCTGAGGCCCAAACAAATATATCAGAAATATCCTGTATTTCCCTTTCTTTCTACTTTGGGTGGAATGCTGGGATGTGCTTCACTTCACTTGCACAGCTGCAGAAGGAAAAGCCTTCTGGCCCTGAGTGTATACTAGTGACCTCATCTCTGCGTGGATGTCTGTCTTCACTTCCATTGCATCCAAAAAATGCTGCTTATACTTTTAATGAATTCTTATGTTTTTTCTCTCTTTTGGCAATCAACTGTAAAACAGTTGATTAAAACAGTGAGCACAGTTCATTTGGTAAGATTTAAAAAAGGTCTGTCAGTCTTCTTTTGTAAAAGCAAGTGGTGACTTTTTTATAAGAAAGTTGAGATTGCATTTTTTGCTGGTTAAATGGTATTTACTGTAGTCATTGGAAAAGCTCAATTTTGATTATTAGGAGATAGAACAGAAGAACACTGGGGAGACAGAGTAGACTGCCTAGAAAAAATTGCTAAGGATTTCTGCAACCCTTTTCTTTTTACAGGCAAAAATAGAACATTTTTGTGTATGGTAGTATATGTATGTTAATGTATAGCTCTACAGTGTGGTACAGGTGTCACACCACTGCCATCACCCCTCCCCCCCAGTCCTCCTTTCAGTTTCATGGAGTCATAAGGCGATTTTTTTTTCATGGTGCCATAAGACGATTTAGATTAGAAGGGACTTTGGAGGTCATCTAGTCCAGACTCCCACTCAAAGCAGGACCAACTTAGATAAAGTTGCTCAGCGTTGCTATCCAGGATAAGTTTTTAATATCTCCAAAGACAGGTATTCCACAGCTTCTCTAGAAAGCCTGCTTCAATATTTGACTGTGATGTAAGACTTTTTTTCATAGTCAGAATTTCTGTTCTTGAAACTTGCATTTGTAGCCTTTGTCCTATCACTATCTGTCTCCAAGAAGAATCTGCCAGAGAGGCTCTCTGTAGGGTAGATTGTCAGTTAGTCAGAGTAAAAATATCTTTCTTACTTTTCTATGGCAGTAAAAGGCCCATAACACATGAAGGTACCTGAAAATATTTCTAGTCTATTCATTTTAAGACTTGAAAATTAATACATTGGACCTAGAAGCTTATAAATTTGAGCATTGGTACAGTATAAGCAACTCTGTCTGGTATAGTGTAGGAAGATGCTTGTCTTCACGGGAGGTGTAGCTTTCAGAAGGAAACTTGCTTGGAATTTTTGATATCTGGAGAGAAGTTTGTCTTCAGTGAAACCAAGGGTGGAGTAGGGTATAATTATGGGTAAATACTCTTTGTTCTCTTCACTGTTAAAACTAGTCTTTCGTATTTTAAAATCTATGCAAGTTCTTATTTGGTCTGTGCTACCCAATATGAAGCAGGTTGAACTCCAAAACTCTGAATTTTGGTTCTACAGGAGATCCAAACAGTGAATGGGAGCACAGACTCTCCCATCCTTTCCTTCAACTGCCAGCCAGGAATGGCTAGACTCTTAGCTGCGTTCTTTGAAGACACTGGAATCATTAGCCCTTGGAAGTTAATGAATGAGCTTTTTAAAGGGAACTGCTCTTGATGGGTTTGGCCAAGGGTCACACTCACTTTGGGAATACCATCCTCTTCTTGCAGCCTCCATGCTTTCATCTGTCCATCAAGACTGATCCTTGTTTGGACCTTTTGTGTGCTCATGTTATTTGGTTTGTGAATTGTGTTCATTGTTAACTTTGTCAGCTATAATACTTTGCAGTAAAAGGAAGGTTACTTAAAACAATGCTTTAATTATTTCCAAAAGAGTTTTCATAAAAATCAGTTTTTGAGGATTTGACATGTTTAATTAAAAAGGTGCAAAGGTGAGGTTGCCCAGCAAGTTGCCAGTTGTCTCTGGTTTAACTTGACAAGTAGCTTTTTTCTATAAACTTAATAACTTAATACCCTAATTTTTTCTTCACTCGGTATTCTCAGTGAAAAAAGTAATGCTTTTTGGTTTGTTTTTTTTTAAATAGAATCTTCTGGGACAGTCGGGTTTTTTGTTGATTAAGTAGTTGTAGTAAGTGCTGATTAATCGATGTTGTGGTTGAGTGTTTTTTTCTTCATCTTCTTTAGAACTCCTTTCAAAAATATTTTTATCTTTTTGTATAATGTTTTCTATTGTTCAAATCTGGAGCTAGATGCATTTTGAATAATTACATGAAACTGTACTTTCACTAAACTATTATGCACAGAAATATCTGAGTATTTTTAGCAAATTAATTAGATACCAATTGCAAATTGAATTTAAAATTCTATTCTTTAACTTAACACTTCAAACAACACAAATTAGTAACTTCATGTACTTTTTTCCTTTTTTCTTTGGGAATGCACAAGTACATTTCCAGGGGGGTTCTTCATGCATCTTACTCCACTTTGTTCCAGAGCTGAACATCATGCAAAATATTCTTCTACTGTCAAAGTCCTTTTGCAAGACAACAGTGCAGCTAGTGATTTAAAATGATAGCTAGCCCTTTGTTTTTAATGCCTGTGAAGAAAATGCTGCTGCTTCTAGTCTTTTTCCTTAAATGGCCTTTGGGAGGGTGACTTGCCTCCAGTGAGATAAAACTGAAGAGCATCTGTCATTGCCCTGACACAAAACAAACAACCTGGCTGTTTTGATGGTTGCCACTGCTGTCTGCAGGGGTGGCAAAAGGAGAACATTTTCAGGATAGTTCAAGGACTAAGCTCATCCTGATCCTGCCTGCTGGAATGGTCTTAATGGAGTGAGAGACGTGATGATACAAGAGAACATCTCTGTGTTGTGGACCAAGCTGCTTATGAAGCAGTTCTTTAACTGCTGCAACTTACAGCCAGGCATTTTCAAGGTAAACAAGCACCATTTTAGTTTGGGTCAGAAAGCCACTTTTATAATTCAGTTTCAGTGGCACAAAATATATGAATATTTAATAACATACTTGCAGTTGTCTCTTTAACTGAAGTAGTGAAGTATATGCTGATTTGCCTGCTACTGGAGGATGATGAAATATTTAGCTTAATATAAACTTCAATAGAAAATTATTCTTATGGGAAAAATTTAAAGGAACTGCTTCCTTAAATTTATGTGAACTTTTGAACCTTAGGAAATGCTAAAATAAAAATAAAATCTTGAATTAAAAACTGTGAGGAGGATGGTTTGACATAGTTACGGGTGTTGTTTGTACCTAGAGGTGATGTTTTCTGCTCTTCAGTGCTGCAGTATTTTGGCTGATGGGTTCAATATGTGACTGATTTACATTGCACACAAATTGCAAACTTTGCATTAAAAATTTGAGTAGAAAAGCTAGTGGCTAGGAATGTAAACTCAATGGAAAGCTGAGGAAATACACCTTTCAAATTCCATGGGAAGTGCTTAAAAAATTTCAGCTTATCTGACATGCTCTGAAGATTCTGCTGCTTAGCTAGGGAGGCTAATATTCAGTGTCTTTCATCACAGAATCCTGGAATGGTTTGTGTTGGAAGGGGCCTTACATTTATCTAGTTCTGACTCCCCCCACTATGGGCAGGAAGCCTTCCATTAGACCAGGTTGCTCAAAGCCTCATCCAGCCTCACCTTCACCACTTCCAAGGATGGAAGGTGTAGGCACCTTTCTTGTAGGTGCCCTTTAGGTGCTGGAAGGATGCAATAAGCCCTCCACAGAGCCCTCATTTTTTTCCAGGCTGAACAACTTCAGCTCCCTCAGCCTGTCTTGATAGGAGAGGTGCTTCAGCCCCCTGATCATCTTTTGGGATCTCTGCTCACCCTGTTCTAATAGGTCCACAATTCTGTTAAGTTGGAGACCCCAGAGCTGCCTGCAGCACTCCAGGTGATTCTCACAAGAGCAGAGGTGCGGAATCCCCTCCCTTGCCCTGCAGCCCACGCTGCTTCTGATGCAGCTGAGAATACAGTTGGTTTTCTGGGCGGCCAAGTGCACGTTGATGAGTCATGTTGAGCTTCTCCTCAACCAGCACCCCCAAGTATTTCTTTTCAGGGCTGCTCTCAATCCCTTCTCTGCCCAGCCTGTATTGGTGCTTGGGGTTGCCTTCACCCCGGTGCAGGACCTTGTGCTTGGTGTTGTTGAGCTTCATGAGGTTCAGATGGCCCCACCTCTCAAGCCTGTCCAGATCCCTCTGTAGTGGCAATGTGTTGACCACACCACACAGGGTGAGCTTGCTGAGGGAGTGCTCAGTCCCCCTGTCCAGGTCACCAACTGATCCCAATTCCAACCCCTGAAGTACACCACTCATCACTGATCTACACTTAGATGTTGAGCTATTGTCCACAACTCTTTGAGTATGACCATCCAGACAATTCTTTACTCACTGAGCAGTCCACCTGTCAAATCAATGTTTTTCTAGTTTTGAGACAAGGATGTTGTGCTTTGCACCTATCCCTGCCCTTCCTTTAATTCTGACCCACATAAGCTTTTGATCAACTCCTCATCCATCCACAGGCAGACCTCCATGCACTCCAGCTGCCCACTAACATAGAGGGCAACACCCCTCCTTGTCTACCCTGCCTGTCCTTCCTAAAGACCTTGTATCTTTCCATTCCAACACTTCAGTCATAGTAGCCATCCCACCACATCAGCATGGTGCCAATAAGATCAGAGCTAACTCTTTTTGTTTATTCTCCGTGCTGTGTTTTCATAGAGGCATTTCAGTTGCGCCCACAATGAAGCCAACTTGCTGGCTGAAGTGGCTGGAGTTGCCTTGTGGTGCCCGTCAGGTGCTCTCTGACTGACCTGTGATCCCACTCAAGGTTCTGGGCTTCTTTTGCTGGCACTGACATCAAACTGGTAGGAGTGGATAAATTGAAGTTCCTCACCTCCAGTACTGTTGGTTTAAAGCCCTCTTCCCTGGCTTGGTGAGGCTATGACTGAAGGCACACTTGCCCTTCTCTGACTGATAGACCATAATAGCCCCTGGTAGAACCAGGTTTCTCAAAGCAAGTCCCATGGTCCAGGTAGCTGAGGCCCTGGGGGTGGTACCAGTCCTGGAAACATTTTGTTATTTTCCAGATTCAACTGGCCCTTTCAGATCCATTTGACTGGGGGGATTTGTTACAAAAATCTACCTGTGCTCCAGAGTTCCTTGCTGTCACTCTCAGGGCTCTAGAATCCTTCATACTCCTCAGTGCTCCCAGTTGTATGACTGGTGTCCATGTGAAACAACATCAGCAGACAGTAGTATGTGTGTGTTTTGACAAAGTCATTCCTAGCTAATGAAATATAGAAGTGTAATGTTTTTTGTGAAACTGAAATACTGAAGATATATCAATTAGAAAGCTCCAAGACACATCAGTTAAAAAACTCCAAGAAAACACATGAGAGAACTTTTCCTGGTGTCTTGATTTCTGTTTCAGTCACTGAGAAATGCAATGTTTGTGCCCAGATTGAATCTTAATTTTTCTCATGCCAGTTTGAAAGCTTAGTGCCTAAGAGTTTTGGGATTGTTTGAAATTTTTCTCTTGTGGAATGCATGAGACACAGAGTGTACTAGCCAGCCCGAGTAGTGGATGCAACAAATCATAACAGCATTGCAGCTGTGATGGGATAGAAGCATGAAGGTAAAACCAAGCTTGTTATGCATTGAGGGGCAGGAGAGGAAAGAAGAGTAATATCCCTCATTAGACCAACTAACAAAAAGGAAGGGAGTGAAATTTTCTAGTGTATGAATTCTTAGGTGTAAATGGAAAATGGTAAATTGGTTACACTGATTAATTAACTAAAGCATTTAATTTACTTGATTTAGTTAGGTTGTGGCAGACAAAAAAACCAGCATGAGCAAACTGTGACGTCACCATGAGTGTGTCCCTAAACACTCTATTTACAGTGCTACAACAAATGAAATAAGGTCTGGTTTGAATGGTGACTGCACAAATGAATGACAATTGACTGTTTTCATGTTCTGAAAGGTCTTGGTGTCATTGTCACCTTCTCACCCACTGCCAGCTAACTGAAAGAGGAAAAAGGTAAATCCCCAAACAACGAAAAATAAACCAAGCAATAAAACATCAGCTGATCTAACAAGATCCAGTGCTGTCTTGTGGGCTTTATGTTCTTCAATATCATGTTTAAGAAACTGAACTGGGAATGGGTTGCCTGGGATGCATTGTACAAAGTATATCCCAGCACTGTCTTGATCTTGCTTTAGGGAGAAAGTATTTCTTGAAGTTTGAAAACCAATTAGTCACATATTCTAAAGATTGCTTGTAAATTGGATATTCTGGGACCAGTGATTTTCAGAAGTGTAGAGAAATTGAATACTTTGGCTTCATTGTAAGACTACAAACTGTTAAAAGACTGTTAAATCAGATAGGAATTTTGCAAGATTCTTGTATTTTTGCTTTCAGTTAATAATTTTAAGTTATTAAAACTTTGATGACTTTGTATGGCTTGCTTCATCTGCTCTAGCTGCTTACTGCTAAGTGGTTGCAGGAATGCTTATTTGTAAAACCGGGCTCCCAATATGTGGATGGGGGACCTCACTACTTAATTGGTCTTTCGCATCTTGATCTTAATTAAATCTTGTTAACATACAAGAAAATAAGGAGCCCTAAAACCAAAGAACCGGTAGTAATTTAGAAGTAAAATCTGACTTTGGTAATGTGGAGGTTTAGGATGTTACATTGGTGGTTGATCGTTCTGTATCACTAGGGTGCTTGTTCTCAGTCAATTCTTTTCTTCTCCTTTGATGGTGGGTCCAGTTGCTGCTCTAATGCAATGGTAACTGTGGACAATTAAATGCCTGCAGTGCTTTAAGTAGCACATCAGATCACATCCAGCTCAAGCTTCCTCTGAGCAGGGTTTGGAATGTTTATTGCTGCAACTTGACAGCTTTTGAGTTTTCTTCTCCCTGGCAAGCTGTCTGCAGCACATCAAACCCCTTAACAACTATTTCTCCTATACTTTGGTCACAGAAAAAGAAAGAAAAGCTACAGCTAGTGCTAGCTGTCTTTTCCTTGTCCTGACTTCAAGAAGTATTGTATCTTTCCTCTTCCATCTGCTCCTTAATAATATAGTAAGTAAATAACTTAGTCTTTAACTTTCTTACTTTACTCAAGTGCCCTAAGCATAGTAAGTATTAGTCTAGTTTTATTGACAAAGAAGTGAGGAACAGAGCAATAAGTTGTTTCATCCATGGGGTTGGTAGTGCTTGATTTCCTGTGGTAAACCTGCTGTCTCAAACAACACTATCCCCAGCCTCCTCCCCTGGCTCCCTGGCTGCATTCTATCTTCCATGTCACCATCCCCCTTTGTATTGTGTGCTGAAATGGTAGTCATGTGCAGCGTAACACACTGATCTAGATTGATCATCTTATGAAGTGTGGCTTTTTTTTCCCCTGTGTTTTTTATCCAAATCCAAATTTTCTTATTTTTCTCTGTCTAGCTAAATAAACAATTATACCTCTGTATTCCCCTCTGTATGGGAGGGAGAGGAGTTCGAAACAAGGAATCAATGGTTGTGTAACCTGGCATAAGCATCAAAGCTTGTAAGATTGAAACTAGTGTTAGGCTACAGTTTTTAGGCATTTTAAAGTAGGCAGAGATAGTGAAATAAATTTTGCTGATTGGCTTCTGACTTTTGACTTCTAGAAGTTTTGGAGCATCTGTGCAGTGATCTAGATTTCAGTACTGTTGCAGAATAAAATTAATTATCTCAATAACATATAAAGTGCTTGTGCAATCTACACAGATTCTTGTGCCAGCACAAGGCCAAGGGTGACATGGGGATGGAAACACTTGAGAAGGAAATGAAGTATGTTTTTGAACCTAGTGTAAGTGGTTCAGCTGCCACTCCCTGTCAGCCTGCAGCAACCTCAGGTGAGCTTCTCTGCCATGAGCACTGGATACTGGGATGCTCTAGTTCAGTAAGATTCAAGATGAGACTGTAGTGGAAGTTAATGCCCCTTATGCTGGTGTGTGTTTAGCTACTGTCATTAGGGATAGAACTTTCTTCAGTTTTGTGTTCTGGCACACACTTAAGGCTTGTACTTAAAGCATCTATACTGCTGTTGTTCCTTGTGTTGTCTAGGTTAAGCTCATGTGTGATAATACCTCGGTTTTTCTGTGTGGAAAACAAATACCATGGCATACAGAGGTAGGGAGAAGCTAATTGTCCATTTTCTTGGGTCCTGCTAATAAATTGATAAAGATGTTTTATAGTTTAGGAAAGGTTAACTATTTCCTCAGACCTATTTGAATCACTCTCTGCCTCTGGCATAAAACTAAAGTAGTAGAAGGTATATTTAGAGATTCAGTATATAGCAGTCATGAATATGGAATCTCCTCGTAGGTTGTTCCTTGCTACTCAACCCCAGTTGAAGAATGGGTATACTATGTATTTCTGTGAAAAAATTGTGCATTGCATCTAAATGTATGCAGGTTTGTTTGTTAGGAGGAGGTTGAAGAAAGGGTATGATTTCTGTTTATCTTAAGTTAGACTGTTCTTTTTATTTTTATCTATTTCACTTTTAGAGGTGAAGTTAATTTAGTTCATTTTGTTAAAATGTGGAGTATTCTTTAAGAAGTACAGTTTGCAAGATGCCCACTTTCTCTGACTGATAGCTCTGGATTACCTTAACTTTCTTTTTAGCTGGGGGACACAGTTCCCCTTCTAGGATTACCAGATTGATGATCTCATATGAAAAAATTGAACAGGCAAAGTGCTTTTTCCCTCTTGCATCAACATCTGTTAATGTTTTCCGCTGTTACATGCAGCCTGCTTCTCCTACTGAGAAAGCCGACAAGGTCATAGGACATCATTGTGTTGTGATGATCTTGAATCTAAAGTAAAAGTAGTTTTTTAAACTTCCATAACCTACTGAGTATTGAGTTAGGTATTGAGTTAGCATTTTCCCATGTCACTCACTCATACAGATTGTATTAACTGTAGCTATGGCTAAAGCTGTGCAGAAAGATCTGGACCATGATGTCCAAAGGGTTAATGAAAATGCACTTGGCAGTGAATAAGGTCTTCAGACAGAGTATTGCAAAAGGCAATATTTATAGTAAATATTTTGCCTTACTGTAAGCCTGCAGGTGGAGCTAGAGTTGAGAAATGGGGACAGAAAGATCTGTTATTTGATAATGGTTATGTTAATGTTGTTAGCTTTTATTTGAAGTAGCTAGTCTTCTCTGACTTTTTTATGTCTTAAGCATAATGAAGGCAAATCCACTAGTTTCATGCAGCCTGAAGAGGATAAAGTATTAGAAAAACTCCATTGTTGTGGTTCTTGATTAAACATGAGATATAATGGAAACAGTGATCTTTGTAAGCCTCTTGTCCTTCTCTCTTGAACTTTGAAATTGACTTGTAAGGTTTCCTATTTGAAATATTCCTACTGGTTAACCAAAAATGAAGGTCTGCTATCTTTCCCACTCCAACGTGGATATTTTCCATCTCTCTTGATTTTGGTGTGTTATTTTTTGCCTGTTTTGGCATTTTCAAAAAATGTTGCTGAAAAGCTGAGTTTCATAAAGCTAACCTCTATCTGCAGCTCTGTGAAGACCTAGATTATGAATGAGAGTAAGTTGCATTTTTAGAAGAATCTGTTCATTCTGAATATTGCCTGAAATTACAGCGAACAAAAAGAATTTGCAGGTCTTGCTTGATTGTGTGATTTGACGTGATAATTTCTGTATCAAATGGTTGACTGTTTTGCCACAGATCACTTCTTGCAGTTTGCCTGTTCTTGCTAGAAATAGATCTTGCTGGATGATGTGGTGTTTTTCCAGTAACAGGGAAGAAGTGTGGACACACCTTCCTTGTCACTTAGCATGACCCACCTGTGAAGAGGCGGTGGAATCAGTCTGCCAATATTCTGTAAACATCAGGCTTTCATACCACATAAGATTATGTCCCTGTTACCTCTCATCCCTCCCCGTTTGCCTCAGGGAAACAAAGGGACATGGGGTCAGATGCAAAGTTTGGGCAATGTTACTTCTGGCAATGCTAAATGAAGGATTTGAAAACAACCATTTCAGATTCCTATTTCAGCCTCACCAGGCCAGCAGCATTCTCTTCCAAGGGTGTAGCAGGAATTGCCTGGTTGTTATTCTGTGCTGTTTGAGGAAAACTTACCATCCTGGCAGAGGTGACAGTGTGTCTGTATTGAGGAGCTGGTTGTCCTCATCCTTACTTCCATCAGTAGTACTGGGAATGGGTGGCTCTGAAATTTGCAGTCAGTTGGCAGGCTACTTGCTTCCTCTTGATATTTGTTGTAGGCTAAGGTGTTCTAGCAGCATCCCTCTTTCTGTAACATGTCAGTTTTCTTCTGCAGTGTTGTGGGATTTTGTTTCACTGCCATTGCTTGAAAAGGGGTAACTCTCATAAGTAAGTCACCTTAAAAAATAAGTACCAAGCATAAATTGATAGTGTTTCCTTCTAAATAAGCAGCTAGCCTGAAACAAGAGCTCTGAAGGAAAGAAACATTCGCAGCTTGCCCTGAGGACATCTGAGGAAAATATTAACTATTTCAACACTGGGTTGTAATCTGAAAGTCAGATAAATGGTTATCCCAAACTCTTTCCCGAAACTCTAAAGGAGGAAAATCACCATCAGTTAAAAACAGGCACATGGGGATATGTTCAACAACTTTTAATACTTAGGATCTAACATTTTCAGTATACTGAATATGTGCAGGTAGTACATGGTAGTATGAATTTATTCTTTACTTGAAGCATTGCTGAATTTTTTTATTCAATTAATTTATAATCTCTAGCTTTTGCTGGTGCTGTATAGCAAACTGTCTTACATGTAGATTTCATGGAAGCAGTAAGAAGAGAAGGCGAAGTAGAGACTACTCAATAAAGCTGTAAGTCTGTTCCTGGAGGAGAGGAACAGCTCATGTGCAGATGTCCCTGTATTTAGCTGTAAGGGCTCCATACCTAATTGGGTGTGAGGAGTTGCTGCTGCCTGTGTTCATGACTCAAGTGTAGGCTTCCTATCTAATGCCAGGAACCACGTGTCTATCAACAGCACCACTCAAGCTAAGTGATTATAGCTCCCAAGCCAAATTATGAATTCTGTTGTTCTTAAGCCCACTAGAAAGGGCATTCAGAAATCTGCCACTGGATCATCTGCTCTCTCAGGAGATATCCTCACAAGCCCCACACTGATTGCTCTCATTAGACTGTACTCACTGGGGGAGCTAAACCTTTTATTGTCTCACATAGCTGGAAGGTGGTAGAAAGGACTTCCTCATGTTTCAGCAGGTGCTGGGAGTTGTTAAAGGGGTGTGATTTTTTTACTTAGGTAGTCAGACCAGATGGAAAGGTAAGTATAATTCCTCTGGAAAGCAAAGTCAGGGAAGTTAGCTAGAGAGGCAAGACCAGGGGCCGGAGGAATCACTCAGTCACAATCAAAGAAATGTTGGTGATGTTGTGGGTTTTGTTCTGGGTTTGGGTTTTGCATTTTTCTCTTGCGTGTTTCCTTGCTTGCCTGCAATAAAAGCAACTGAGCCATGGAGCGAGAAAGACTTTGTTAGGAAACTTGTCATCAACAAAGGAGATCAGGTGTGAGATGGGGGCCTGATGAGGTGCAGCCAGTGTTTGTCCTGCATAAGCTTGTACAAATTGCAGTTTTGGATCAAAGAGTTGTCATTTTCAATGCTTTTATTGTTTTGGGGTTTGTGTGGTTTTTTTTTTTTTTTTTTTTTTTTTTTNTTTTTTTTTTTTTTTGTGATTCCCCTTGTGCAAGAGGGGAAGGAATGAGCCTGAGTTTGATTACCCATTCATGTCTCCCCACCCTGAAAAGAAGGAAGGGGCCTTGAGAAAAGCTAATGAATCTGAAAACCATCACTTCTGTTACATTGTGTCTAGGGTGAAATTGGACATGCCTTCTTAGATCTTTCCTATAACTACTTTGAAATCTGTCTGTAGCAGGGCAGTGTGCTCATCTATTGTGATGGTGTTTTTTAAATTTCTATTTTATTATCTCTGACATGAGAGCTCAAATACTCAAAGACCATTTTCAGATCTTTAAGTTGCAATCTTGAGAGCTCAGCAGATGCTGTAATTTTTAAAGCAATTTGCTGCTTCTCCCGATGTATGTTTTCAAAGTTTTTATTAAACTTTGAAACAGGAGCAAATCTTCAATTAGAAGCTATTTTATCTTTTACCTTTGTACCTATTGTACTGGTGTATGAAAGGAGTCTTAGTTCTTTTATATGTACCAATAAAGCAGCTTTTGGATTATGAAGAAAAATATAACTTAGGTTGAGTTTATAGAGCAACAGGTTCTTCTGTTATCTTAATCAGATTTGTAAAACTTCATTCAGATTGCTGTCATCTCCCTTTCAAGAAACCTACATTCTGATCTTGTGGTAATTTTTTGCTGTGCACAAATATATTCTGACTGTATTAAAAGCTAGGTATTGAAAACAGCTTTTAAAATTTTTTTAAGCAACAATTTGAGCATAACTTTGAGAAGATCCATTTATTTGAAGGAAGCATACAGTCAACTCTTTTCTTGGCCAGATACTGAAAAGGGTGTTGCTGTGCCTGTTGAATTTATTTTCCAAGGCAATGGAACTTTCAGCAGACAGAACAGAGGAGCTGGCCATGTTGTGTGGCAAGCTCCAGGGTCTCTGATGCTTCCAACCATCTTTTGGAGAGTTGCCTTGAAACTCATTTGGCTGTTGTGAAAAGTATCTTCTATCCTACTAAACCCATTGAAATTTTAGCTTCTCTTGCATTCTGTTGCTTTTTTCTAAATATGTAACAAATAAACCTGTTGGCTTTTTTCAGTTTGAGCATCTTATTGTGTGTCAGGTGTGTTGTGCATTGAGAACTTAGCAGTAAGTTTAGACATTTAAACTTTATAGTGTCTTGTATATAGTATGGTGATTTTATCCTAATTGCTTATTACTAATCACAGGCTACTTTCCACCAGTTCAAAGTTGTATTTGTTAGACTATTTGTTCACTAACTATATTTTATAATTTATGTATTGTTTCTTTATGTATATCTATTCTGCACTTTTTTTTTTTAGTTACACTTTTCATAGTGGATTGTCTTTTCCACTCTGTGTTCAAGTAATATTTCATTGGTGCTTAAGAGTGTGTCTGGCTGCTTGCCTATTGAGACTTTGCATACAGGAGAGCATGGCCTTAGCTTAGCATAAAATCATGTCCCTGTCTCCTTTGCAATTTTTTTTTTTAAGAGAAACAGTCTGTTTCTCCTCATTTCTCTTGTGATGAAGAATATTGCAAGAAAGATTTGTCAGCGTAATAAATGTTTCTTTAAAACCATAAGCAACCCTGCTGTGTTTTGAATTTTGGACTTGACCAAGTTTGTGGAAGTCATGAGAGCTAAGATAATGATGAAGATTGCTGGTATTCTGAAAGGTAACCACAGTTCTGAGGATGTTGTGTTCATGACTCTGTCCTGTCAATGAGTATTATGGAGAGCATGATACATTTACTACTTTAGCTAGAAACAAAGATGTAAGAAAAAGATTCATAGCAAGCAATTTTAAATTCAGGTGAACCATAGGGAATAAAGTTTTATTAAAGTTTTGTTGATCAGGGACAAGAAAAATAAAATAAACAAAATATAGTGGTAATACCAATGTAAAATTTAAGCAAATCTGTCTTAATGTTTTAAGTGGCACTGTAGGATGTTTTTGGTGAGGGGAAAAATGTTTGCTTTTCCATTAATATGTCACTTTGAGTAGAACTTCAATTCCGCTGTCCATAGATAGAACACTCCTCCCGCCCCCAGTAAAATTACTTTGATATTTTTAAAAACATTAATTTATGTTGCAGATACTTCTATGAAGCCGTGGCTGTCAGTCACTGGCTCTATCTGCATGCACCAGGGGATCAATAGTACATTAAGGAAGCTGACTTGAGGAGGGGAAGGATTCATAAATAATAAATAGCATGCTGCACTGCTGGCGCTTCATCTCGACACAGAGTAATACAAATTCTAGTGAAGTACACTCGTACTTCCTAACCCTATTAGGCTTGAAACCATTATCCCAAATATTGATGCTTTCCTTTAGTCTGTTTCTTGTTAAGAAGTATGTCTGTGTAATCCTTAACTACAAGCTGCCAAAGGAAAAGGCTAGTCTATATATCAGAAATACAGGTACAGTAGGAACACTTGTGTAAGAGCTGATCTGTAGTCTACTGAGAGACCAGGGTTTGAAGCAAGGGGCTGTGGGGTCTGCTTTCAACATTTTCTTAGCCCTATAAACAATAGATGCTTCTGGAAAGAGATTTTTGTGGTATGCAGGACATGTGAAATGTTGAGCATTGGAGCATGATCCTTGCACTTTAAATCTGTGTATTAATTTTTTTTTCATTAGCTCTCTGCTTCCATATCCTGCACATTGCTGGCAAGCACGCATCAGCAATAAGATTTTCTTCAATAATGTGTCTGAGATAGCTCTGAAATGTGGCTGGTCAGAGCTATAGCTGCTTTTTTTGGAAGTTGGTTCTTTTCAGGACATTTAAGTAATTTCACCAGATATTACTTTAAATGTTCTATATAATGTGCTCTTTCGATGAATAGCCATGTAGAATCAGCACGGGAAGAGCAAAGTCCTTGGCAATGCCAGCTCAATTGCATCTGCAGATGAGGATTTAAAATTCTGTGCAGCAGACAGTACCTCCAGCAGGCGAGTAAAAGGTTACTGCATTATTTTGCTTGTTTGCTTCTGTAGTCTTTATCTACAGATAAAGGGAAGGGGTTTTTTTTACCATTCAATTTGTTGTGCATGCTTGTATATAGATACTACTGGAAATCGATTTAATAGGAACATAAATATAAAAAGGGCAGAGCAAGGTGAAGGGAGGGACTCAGTTCAGCTTTAAACCAAGGAAAGAGAGGGAGGAAGAGAGAGAGAATAAAGGGGAGGGGAGAGACCAGGAGAGAAATTAAGGTTTCAGTGCATTGTGAAAGGGAGAAGTTTTTTTTCAGCTGTTTTCACATCACTTGTATTTTTCTTAACCTTTTGCTAGAAAGGATGCTATTGAACAAGCACTGATAGCTCTATAAATGTAAGTGACAATTATTTCAAGTCAGATTATCCCGTAATCAGGTTAAGCAGTTGTGTTAATGTGAGAGCTTCTACTTTCAGGAAATGGTATTCCATACCATACCATCTTAAACCAATTAAAATGAGCTTTTTACAATATTATTTGCTTTTTTTTTTTTCTTACGGAAAGGCAAAAGTATGTAGTTACTGAATCATTATCTCTTGTAAACAAGAAAATATTTCCAGTACTAAGTTATTTTGTGTGTTAAATTTGGAGCATATTCGTTGCTGTATTTTGAGCAGAGTATACTTCTTTTTAAAGGTCTGGAGACCTGTTTATGTCTCACTGCTCATTTGAATTAGTTCTGCATTTTTGTTTTTCTCAGAGCAAAGAGCTCCTTGAAGATTGTTAAAGCTGCTTACGCGATCTGCCTCTAACTTGCTTTGAGATTTGGTTGTGGTACCTTTGGACAGTCTACTACAAATCCTTTCGTGCTTCTTTCTTCCCGGGTTCAAATTTGTGTTGGATCTTCCCGATGTTGTTCTCACTCTCGTAGCTTTGTAGCAGCCATTCTTATTTCAGGATCTGGTAGACCTGGACAGCATTTTTCCTCATGCATTCTGGCTTTCCAGAAAGACTTCTTCCCCGTTCAGGTAGTCGGCGGGAGGGTGCAGCAGTCGTTCCCCTGTGTAACTGGCAGGTCCTTTCCCGGCAGGTTGTTGGCCCCGCGGTGTGGGGCGGGCGGGCCCCGCGGTGTGGGGCGGGCGGCCCCGCTCTGAGCCCCGCCGGCTCCGGGGGCGAGCGCGCGGGGCGGCGCGGGGTGGGGCGCGCGGCTCCGGGCTGGCACGGCCTCCTCTGGCCACGGCCCAGGCTGGATGGGCTGCGCTGCTGGGGAGGGCAAAACAGACTGGAAGTGACAAGAGCCAGCCAAGGAGTAGTCAGCAAGCAGTTCCGAGGGGTTGCCATCCCTGAATTTGCTCCTCTGTTATACAGCTGTCTGTCTTTTTGAAGCAGCTTACTTTGCGAAGAGGAGTAGAGGGAAAAACGCACCTGCTTTTTAAATGCAAGGTATTACTTGCTGATGAGACTGGCTGACTTTTTTTTGAGAAACATTCTTCTTCTTTTTTTTTTTTTCCCTTTTCTTCCCTCTCTGTTTAGCAGTCCTAATTTCAGCCAGGGAGCTGCAGAATGAGGCAGCTGGCTAATTTTGAGTGTTTATGGGACAGTATTGGTCCTAATTTCTTTAACAATAAACTCATCTGATGAGCAAGTCAATGTGTGGCTGTGGCTGCAGCATTATTTCTTCTTTAATGAAGAGGCTGGGCTGTTCGACCTGCTGCTCCAATCTTCTGTCTTGCAGTCATACATCAGAGCAGTTGCAGAGACTATCCATTGAATGTCTCAATCAGCCGAAGAAGGTAATTATATTTTTAATTTTAACTATACCATGGAAAGGATGCTGTATAATTTGGATTTACATGATAAAAAGACAAATTTTAGTTCTTTTTGACAGTTTTCTTGACCTTGAGTAGCTATCCAATATCATTTTGCCATTATCAGGTTGTGCAGCAATAGAAATGTGCTGCAGTAATTGATTTTGTAATAGGATCAGGTGATTTACTGGATGCACTGACAACCACTTGCTTGCTTGTTCTGAAACGTGGAGCACTCTAATGGATGTTTTGATTGCAGCCTTGAGTTACTCTGAAACTGCTAGATGCTCAAAGATGTAACATCTCATTTGTCAGCCTATCCCCTTTCCTGATGGCCACTTAGAATACATTAACACATATGCTTTATGCATTCACTGAGAGTTTGGTCCGTGCTAAACCTAGTCTAAGTTTGTGCCTACAGGAGAGTATAGAACAGTTCTTTATGGGTTGCTAATAAACGCTGGGGTTTTTTTTCTGTTAATGGGTTATGCTTTGGAAGTAGAAATCTCGCTCTACTTAGAAAACAAAACAAACTCAACTAAACAAAACCCATTCCATATCAGAGTATGGATTTTACTGTAGAAAAAGCCATTAGGAGCTGTGATCCAGTGAATTAAAGTGGGGAGCTTAATTGGATCTACTTTTGAATCAATCTGTTTTAGGCTGATGAAACGTTGTTAAACTCTAAGAGCTTTTAAGATACATAGTACACCATTCCCCCACAGATTAATTGGCGAGTAGTATAAGTATGATGTGTGCTACAGTGATTATTAACAGTTGGTATCTAGTTCTTTTCACTTTCAAAAAGTCGTAAGTCTTTATCCATTATTGTGAAAGACTAAGCATGCCCTTTTGAGTTCACTGTTGTTTGCCATATCATATAATAATGAAAGCTTAAATACAAAAAAACCCCCATTGAGGTATTAAATGGCTTTTCATTGTTTCGCCCATTTTGGAGTGAAAACTGATAGGGAAAATATTACATCAAGAAGTAGAAAAGTCTCACAGGGGCCTTGAAGTAAGATAGTCAAAACATAACTTCAGTAGGCTAAAGTATAGAGGATGAGACATTCTTTGGCTGAAGGACATCAGTATGCAGTGTATAAGTGGAGGTTGAATAACTAGGATCAAACATGTAACAATTTCTCACCTGATCGTATATACAGTGATTTCAGTGGCCTGAAGTAAATCAAGGTGTCCGGATTAGAAACTGTTGGACCTGATTATAATTAAACCAAACTGGACAGCTGTTTATTTTATTCACTCATTTGTTCACTAATTTATTTTATTTCATCTATTTATTTATAAGGAGATATACTACTATTCCTCTGCTTGATCCTGTTGTGTATGGCTTGACATTCATATTCTTCTTGGCCATTTGGTCTGGGTTTACATTTATGGGTTTTTTGTGTTTGTTTTGGTTTGGTTTTTTTAACATTGTGAAATGATCATGGCTCCCTTGGAAGAAATAGGTTTCTATGTCACCAGCTTACACGTGTAGTTCCTGTCCTTACACACCTAGATTTCTATTTCTCCAGAGTACAAGATGTTTTTTCAGTTTGAAATAACTGGCCATTGTGTTTGGAATAGCAGAATGGGTCCAAGCTGTTTTTTGAACCTGAAGAGAAGTAGCGTTCAAAGGTGGTGATGGTGGTGTTAGGGTGAGCTTGGGTTGCAGGATCCACTTAGTGATTTTTGAGTTCAGTGGTTTGACTTTTAAAAAGGTGCATGTGAAGGCAACATTTTCAGAGTGTTCCAGCTATTTGCCTTAACAGGCAGTGGAAAACACAGCTATTAGTTTGAGAGAGAATAATTAAAAATCACTTCCATTTAAAGAAGTTTGCTTGATGAGAAAAATAAGCTTAAATAGATTGCTTTTACTTTGCTTTTATTTTTATACATCTTTTACTACGAGGTTAGTTTATACTACATGGAATTTTTGTGACCATAATGTTGTATATTATAGAAGTATTTGCAAGAAAGTTGATGTGATATGCTGTGTTTTGAATTCCAAACGTGATGATAAATAACTCTAGTGGATTGAGTTCTGAAGTTCAAGAGGAAAATCATTGTGAGTCAGTGACAAGAGTAGCTGAATTACTTTTTTCAGAGAAGGTGGCAAATAAGCCCTTTTGTAAAATGTTTTATGTGCAAACTTGCACTTGAAAACATACAACTGTGTGAAACCAACTAGGACAGGGAAGAGAAAAGGGCTTTTATGTGGGGAGGTGATGAGTTTCTGAAATGGCAGTGAATTGACACATTCTGCAGGTACTATTGCACTAGTGGAGCAGAAGGAGTAACAGAACAAACTGAATAGTAGCATCAGAAGTGTTGAAGTTGTATTTAGCAGTTTGACTTCAACTGGAGACTCACCAAAATGCCCCTGGCATGTGTTTATGACCCTCGGGTAACGCAGCCCAAGGTGTCCCTGCCCGTGGCCACCCTCTGTATCCCCTGTGTTGTCTCCCAGCTCCCACCCTTCAGTCGCATCTCGGGTGGATGGGGCAGCTGGTCCTTACATGCAGCAATAGTATTTTTTTAGGTCCTGGTGCTCTGGTGCTTAAATAACAAAAGCCAGCACTTTGCCAGATTTAAAATGAGTGTTTCTGTCTTATTATTCAGCCTGAAGATATTTGTAGTGGTAGCACTACACTAGCCCTGAGCAGGATTTGTTTTCTAAAGAAATTGTCATGAAAATGAGACTTTAAGCATGTGAAACATCAAGGTAAACATTATAGTAAAATGGTATATTAAAATCACAAGGAAATTGGCTTTATCTTAAAGGGTACATTCACTGTTGAAAATTAACTTTGGTAATCAGGTCTCAACCTTTGCCAAAATTGGTTTAATTGCGCACGCCATTTAGTAAGATGATTTTGTAGACTTAAAATATTGTATGTTTAAAGTGTTTCCCACAGTGTCAGCAAAAGGAATCTTCCAACAAATTAGATGCCTTTACTGAAAAAACCCAAAACAAACAAACCCCAAAAAACCCCCCAAAACGAAACAAATTTGAGAGAATTATATCAATTTTATAAAAATTTATGCTTCTTACTTTTTACCTGTTTTAACAGAACTCTTGGAAATGTTTCCCAGAGAAATACTTGACAAAACGGTGTCTCCTGGAAGATTTTTCAGCAGTCTAGTTTAATTAGATTTTCCTGAAATACATAGTACTAGGTTTTTGTGTGTATGTGTTGTTCTGCATAACCATACCAGCTTCTGTGGGATCCAGAGCTGTTACTGATTGGTAATAAGCATTCACAATAGAAGAAACCCCATACTTTTATTTACTGATCTCCTCCGAAAAATATAGTGAAAAAGTGTTGCTATTTTTGAATGTCTGTGTAGCTACAGACAAAAGATCTTCTAAACTGATTTTCTCACTCTACCTGACCTTCCAGATCAGTTGAGGGCTTCTGCATCTGATTTCTTAATGAGGAATTGACCAGATTGATTAATAGCTTCCCCTCTTCCACTCCAGGTGATTTCAGTAGGAACAAATACTAGGTCACTGGCAATGGCAGACTGTTCTAGGGTCTCACCTAAACCTAACTTGAATTAAGCCCAGACTAAAATAATGGAACTGTCAAAATGAGTGCATGACACCTTGCACTTCAGAATTTATCACACATGCATTTTTTATAAGAGTACATGCCTGTTTTATAACAGTGTATATGTCTGTATTCTTGCATGTAAAGCCCTCATCTTAAACTGGAAAAGTACTAATAGTGGAGAAGGAATATTAAAAAAAGGAGTACAGCATGAAGTTGAATGAAGACTTGAGAATGCTAAAGATTGGATATTAAGGTTACAAGCAGTAAGTTACAGGGAACTAGAAACAGGCAGGTGTTTAATTGGAAGGTGGAAAACTTTGCTGTAAGCCACTTTTTTATTATCTATGTATGAATCTTGCACAGATGCTCATCACAGATTTTGTTTTACTTGTGCAGATAACATGCAGTGTGTGTGCATTTATGTGCATCAACAAGCGTTAGAGTTCTGGTTTGGTTCATGCTGCTCTCCGAATTGGTATCATTAGAAATTTATTATGGGATCTAAATGTCAGGCTTCATTCTCTAAGAAATACAATTTGTGATCATAATTCTGCATTTTAGTTCTAATGTGTCTAAAGGGAACCTGGTAACTCCCACATGGCTAAATTTAGCTCTGCTAAGAATAATGTTCTAAAAAACCTCCAAAAATAAAAATCAAAGTATTCTTTTATTGGAATGAAAAGAAAATATCAGTCTAGATATATCCAATGAAAAAAAAGAACAGTTAGGTCTTTTTAGGTCAAAACCTTTTGTAAATTTAAAGTTAATTGTTCTTGTAAATAGATTTTCATCTCTAAATGTTGTATTGTACAGATGCTGAAGACTGAAAGTTCCTGTTTCTTTTGGAGATACCTACTTTCCTTATTTTGTGTGTGGCACAGCAAAAGCAAGGAACAAGTTGTGAAATATTTCAACTAGGCAAGCAGATATGTCATTTTTGCAGCTTATTTGGTTGTGCCATCTTATGGCTGCTTTATGTGTTAAGAGGTTAATGTAATTATAACTAGAGAGAGAACACTTTACTGAATTTCAAAGTATGATGCCTGTGATTTTTATGAATGAATGATGGTTTATGGGGTGTTTTTTGCTTGTTTTAACCTGATCCTTCTCAGCACAGGAGGGTTACTCTCTCTGCCAGCAGCTTAACAATGAAGTAGTCTTGCCGGCCTGAGGGGGAGAGGCTGAAGGTGTGTTATGTTACACGTTCAGAAAAGAGGTCCTGCTGTAGTCAGAAGGGTGGAGATGGTAAAATGGCCTGTGAATACTCCAAAGAATAATTTTAAATAGCAGCAGACTTCTGCTGAATAGATGGGCAAAGAACCTTCCTTGGTGGTATTTGAATGTGGAGATGATGGTAAGAACATAGAACCAAGAGGTAGAAAGCTTTCTCTGTGTGGAAGATGACAGGCTATGCCAAGGAACTGAGCCTGTAGAAAAAGGACATATATTTTTAAGCGACTGTCTATGGTTATCTAATTTGACCATCTGCAGAGTACAGCACAGGATTGTACCTGTGCTGTAACCCCAAGACTGAAGTTCAGTAACAGTATTCAGCATTCAGAGCTAGATTGTGCTGCTCATTCTTTTGATTCAGATTGTTCTGCCCACGAAGTCCTAATCCAGCACTTGTTGCATTGTCATCTATTCAGTCTTTAAAGAGTCTATAATCGTGTTTCAATTTTCCTTGGTCTTTATCAAGCTAAAGTGAATTCTTAATTTTCCTTTTGTTCTTTCTTTCTTAAGAGCAGCATATAATTTTTTCCTGGTTTTGGCAAAACAGGGAAAAGTGACAACCACCTAGCAAACAGTAACATATTGTGGTAAAATGCTATTACTGGCATCAATATTGTCATTATCAGAAGAACAGCAATGTAAGAGATAGGAAAACCATTGCAATGTCCTCTTGCCTAAAGCAGAATTTACAAAAACAGGATCAATTTTAGAAATAAATGAAATTTCCCAAAAGTTATAATTGGGACACTTTACCAGAATGATAGTTTTTTCTTCAATCCAACAGGCTGCAAGTTCTGATTTGAGTACAATCACTTTCTTAGAAATGCTATCAGAAGTGCTACAGCACACAGAATCCTGTTACTAGTATTAAGGACTGTGAGATTCTGGGGTTCAGGTTAAGTATTGTCGATTTCAATCAAACCAACTTCTGATATAAAATCTTAGTAACTCTCCCCCCAGTTCCCTCCTCCAAGGTTGCATTTTATTCATTCACTTCCACAAGACAGCAATGAGCCATGGAGAGGGAAATGTCATCACAGCAAGAGACCTTCAGGTTCTTGAGCAGTAATATCACTGGAGTAAAACAGAATTTGTGTGCTTGGCTTGGCTGCTTTGAAACGCCCTCCAAGAAAATTCCTATGAATATTTGTTTTTCTAAGTAGGAGACTACTTTATGTGACTGTGTGTCGTGACTTAGAACTTGTTGACGTTCAGCCTTGGGAGATGGTGTTCAGGGACATATCAAGAATAAAACTCAAGCTGTATGAGCTGTTCTGGTCATTCTGGAAACACTTTCAGTTGCCTGAAAATATCTTGCATCCTTATAAGCTGAATGCTGTGGTCTGCTCGTTGTTTTGGTAAAGTAATTGCAAAGACTTTGTTTCTTATATATTTTGTTAAAGCTTCTGTTCTGAAGCTTTTAAACAATTCTTTCCTCAGTACTGTTTTTATTCCAGTTTTATTGGTGCTGTATCTGTTACCTTAAATACCTTTGCAATTACACTGTAGTGCAAGATAGAGAAACAAACATCTTGCACATTGGTATGTTATGCTCTGTGTATTTAATATTAGAATTAGACTGTCAGTTAAACAACTTCCTGTCAACAGAGTTCAATTTTTTTTTAAAATAAATACATATAATTTTTCTTAATTCCGTAAGAAGCCTCTTTTTACTTTATCATCCCTGTTGAGATGTCACTGATGATATTGTATTGATCCACTAAAAAGGTTTGTGGTAAAGCTTCTTGCTTGATGTAGGCTGTCTTTTTAATTATAGCTGTGCCAGGATGCTGTACAGAACTCTGTAGTTAGGGTTGTGTCAGCACTTACATATGAAATCTCTCATTTTTATCAGTGACGTAGTGCTGACAGTAAAAAATTGCTTTGAGGAAAAGCATAGTAAGATCTTAGCCTTCAGGGTGAGTCAGTAAGAGTTCATTATATTAAAAACTGTTCAGATGAGTCTGAGTTAATGAAAGGTTACAACCTTCTTTTTTACACGCAGACTCACTCTGTGTTCTTGCAGCTATTGTTTTAAAATTGTTTTTTAAGGCTTTTTTTATGACCCGAGGTACTGCCATTCAGCATCTAAAAAGCAGCAGAATTCAGTGCTCTCTTCATCTGGGCATCTCTAAGAGATCTACAGCAGTTCTTGAACCTGCCTGCCTCTTTGTCTTAGTTCCCCCCTGCCTCTTACTCCCTTTCTCCCAAGCCTGCATTGCTTTCAGCAAAGGACCTCGTGAGGATGGCTGTCTCACTGGCATTCTGTTCTTATATTACCAAATGTTTGATCCCGCATGAGAAAGAAATGTGTGCACAGGGGTGTTTACTTCCTTATTCTAGAAACATAAAGCAGCTACTGTAAAACAATGTGTCTCATACTGCAGACTGATGCTGTTGTATGCTGGCTCACAGTCCAGAGCACATAGCTATTCCCTAAGCATGGGAGTGTAAATGAACAGAATTGATTTGTTTTTTTCCCTAATGGTGGTAGTAAGAGTGCCTACCCTTTGTGGGAAAGGCTTGAGCATTCAGAGCTGGGTTTAGTTCCTACAAGGGTGGAAGTGCTCATCTCTCCCTTTTCTAGAAGAGTGCAGGGAAATTGTTTGGGTAGAGGCATCTTCCATCTCTGTTATGATGTGTAGGCCACTATGTGATAAAGAATAAGGAGGAGAGAAAGGCAGAAGGAATATGATTTTGCAGGCTTAGTAAGTATATTTTGCCCTGAGTTTGAGGAAGAGATGCCCGAGCAGCAGAGTCTGCTCCCTGCATTATTTCCAAATTTTCTCTCTCAAAAAATTAACAACTATATGGAAAAAGCGGGACTAAAATACAGCTTTCCCTGGGAGTTGATATCCTCTTCTCTTCTGTTATTCTGTCTTGTTGTCTTAGAATGCTGTAGTGAGGAGAAAGAAATGCTGATTTAAATCTCCCTCATCAGATTTTTCTCTGATAATGCACGTGTGTCTTTCTTCATTTCTCATGTAACTGAGCCTGACATGCAGACCTTAGGAATTTTTTTTTTTTT